>PVJI01004100.1:0-113117 GCA_004026765.1 Micronycteris hirsuta
AGCCCTATCCCTCATATCCATTGCTTACCAAGCCTGGGAAACCCTCTGTCTCCTCCAGGGCAATGGGTGATCCACCCCTCGGAGCTCACTTTTGTGCAGGAGATTGGCAGCGGGCAGTTTGGATTGGTGCATCTTGGCTACTGGCTCAACAAGGACAAGGTGGCCATCAAAACCATTCAGGAAGGAGCTATGTCAGAAGAGGACTTCATAGAGGAGGCTGAAGTCATGATGTGAGTGGTCCAAACACGGGTATGCGCAGATGACCTGGGGAGCATGCTCTGTGCTGTGCTCTTTACATGGCACTCTGATGCCGTGCTGTGCCAGCTCCCTGCTCAAATCCAGCAAAGGCTTCCTACGGCACAGAGAATAAAACCGCCCTCTCCCTGTGATCTGCAAGGCCTGTCAGTCTGGCCCTGCCCACTCATGAATCTTATCTGCTACCCATCTCTCTCTGGTTCACAGCATGCCACCCACACTGGCCTCCATTCATCGTCATACATACCAGCTAACTCCTTGTCATCCTTCCTGTCTAGGCTCAAATGACACTTTTTTGTTTTTGTTTGTGGGGTTGGGGGGTGCATTTGTCAGAAACTGAGTTTGGACCATCTGACCCCTGGCTCTTTCCTCCAGGAAACTCTCTCACCCCAAACTGGTCCAGCTGTACGGGGTGTGCCTGGAGCAGGCCCCCATCTGCCTGGTGTTTGAGTTCATGGAGCACGGCTGCCTGTCGGATTACCTGCGCAGCCAGCGGGGGCTCTTGGCTGCAGAGACCCTGCTGGGCATGTGCCTGGACGTGTGTGAGGGCATGGCCTACCTGGAAGAGGCATGCGTCATCCACAGAGATCTGGTGAGAGGGTGCGGGGCAGCCACCTGCAGGCCCGGGAGGCAGGGCCCTTGAAATGTAGAGCCCCCAAGACAGGAACTGCATTAATCAATAAGAAGCAGATCACCTGCCTTTCCTTCCCAACCTCTTTCTTCCTTTACCCCCTTTGGGATGTCCTAGTGGGAAAGTGTTTCATGAGGACTGAGATCTGGGCTCTCAGACCTCAGCCCCGCCTCTAATTTTAACCCTATGAGATTCAGTCTCCATTCCTCAAAAATGAAGCTGACAGCCTCTTTTCACCTCTCTGTGGCCTCCTGGCAAAGGAGTGAAGCTTTTCAAACCAGTGGTTTTTCTCAGAGCTTTATCCCAGGAGCTGCTAGAATCACATTGGCCCCTAAAGCTCTCCTCAGAATCTCTGGGGGTTGGGACTCAGGAATATTTATTTTAACATGTCCTGCCTGCAGGCACGCTAAAATTTGAGACTCACTGGAGTCTTTATCCCTAAAGGCTCTTTCAGTGCCACATTCTGTGATAGTCATTGGGGACCAGGTACTCTTCCTACTGAGAAATAGTTCTAAGAGGATTAGCAACCTCAAAATACTCCTATTTTAGTCAAATAGGCAACAGTTTCTTCCCAGCAGCCCTAGCATTAACACTATTTTTACCATGTCAGGTTGCATTAGATGAGAACATATCATTGGCTAAACAACACCGTGGATTTCTCTTCTAATTAGGATCCCAGAAATGAAAATAAAAGACCAACCTTGCTCACCCTGATCAAGGATCTCACACTCACCTTTCTAGCTAACTTCCAGCAGGGGCCTGTGAAACTTCATTGACGTTTGTAAAGTTCCTCAGCGCCCTTGCACAACAGCACTTAGAAAAACAAAGGACCTGGATTATGAGAGACTCCTTACTTACTCACTGTCCACCCTTTTGTTGGTCTGTCTCTTTTCCAGGCTGCCCGCAATTGTTTAGTGGGAGAAAACCAGGTCATCAAGGTGTCGGACTTCGGGATGACAAGGTAATACGGGGAGTTGGTGCCCCTTGCAGAGGCTCAAGAATGCAACTCAGGCCCCCAGAACACTCGGACATGCTCGCTTCACTCTCTCCACTCTCTCCCAGGTTTGTCCTTGATGATCAGTACACCAGCTCCACGGGCACCAAATTCCCAGTGAAGTGGGCTTCCCCGGAAGTCTTCTCCTTCAGTCGCTACAGCAGCAAGTCGGATGTGTGGTCCTTTGGTGAGTGTCATCCTGGCCCCATACCCACGTGATCTGGGTCCACTTGCCCTTGAACTCTGGGTGGTGAGGGAGTTCCACTGGCAGTCTATATGAAGGGGTCCTCATTATTGTACTTATTCTTAAAGATCTTTGGAATGGGGGAGGGTAAAAATGAGAGTGGACACAGGATTCTGGTGGTGGCTACTGTGAGACCAAAAGCTGGAGGAGTCAGCAGATCAGAATGTGAGTTCCTTGAGGGCTGGGACCAATTTTGTCCAATATTATATTCCCACACTTAATCCTCATAACTGTTTGCTCATTCATTCAATAATTTATAGAGCATCTGCTATATGCCAGGGCCTAATCCAGGTGCTCACAATACAGGATAGAGAAGGCTCCTTTTGGAGCTGAAGTTTAGGAAGAGGCAGATTATGTAAACAAGCTAATCAACATGTCTAGAACTTCCCAGATAGTGATAAGTAAGTGCTATGAATAAAACAAAGTAATGGGACAGAAAGTGATTGGGATGGAGAGAAGGCCTGTTTTAAATTAAACTGGGAAGGCCTCTCTGAGGAAGTAACTCTTGGGCAGAAATCTGAATGGTGAGAAGGAGCTGTCTCCATTCAAAGATCCAGGGAACAGCGTCCCTGACAGAGGAACCAGCAGTTTCGAAAGCTTGGCATGTCCAAACAGAAGGGGTGAACGGTAGGTGATGAAGTTGGCAGGCCACGACAGGAAATTAGAATTCTAATAGGTAAAAATGGCCACGAATAAGAGGCAGAATGAAGGATGTTGGTTGGCAGGATGTACTAAATATTCTTTCTGGATTTGTCACGACACCCCAAGCTAAAGCATGCACAGAAACATACCAGACAACCTCTTTGAATTATAAGAAGGATCATACTTCAGGCAGGAAAAAGTTGGAGTCTGATTTTGCCATTCTCTGTAAAGGGAAGGTTTGTTGAGGGTACTGACTGGTAGTAAAAACCAGGAAGAAGCTGACTAATGAAATCTCTTAGGAGAATAACTAGTTTTAAATGCTCTTCTCCAGCATTTTAGAATATCCATTGTCAACAACCAAATGATTTGTTAATTCTGAGTCCTTCTGAACTGTTCCTTAAAGTGATTCCCCTGTTCAACAGGCCTAGCTATGATTTTGTTAGTCAAATTTAAGTTACAGAATGAACTTGAAAGAAATAAAATTGCACTAGAGCAGTCTCAGAAGATGCTCTTTCCCCCAGTGTAACTAGGAAGGGTAGGGCTGATGTGTGGCCCCTCTCTATGGGTGGTGCAGCTGATCACACTTGCATCCTGCTGGATGCCCCATCAAGTGATGTTTGCGGCCATGGCCACTTTGGCACATTCTCCTTCCGACTCTGAATGGGGTTTATCCTGCCACAGAGGGTCAACCTGGGAATTCACTGCTGCATCTTATAATTAGAGGGGTCAGCTAAAGTCCATCCCTGCCCAGGATGTGTCATCTGGAGTGTCCAAAGATGAGATTAGCTGACAGAAGCAGAGTAGAAAGGGTGACAAGGGTGACAAGCCTGGGAAGCAGAAACCTAGGTGGTCTGAGAGCTTGATGCCTGCCTCAGGCCATTGCCCTTTGTCACGCATTCTAAGGTTTTGGTATGACAGGTAGACTTTGGGTGGAAGAGGAAAAGGGATTAAATCAGATTGTCAAAATGGACAACCCGAAGAGTTGTTTTGCTTGATCTACACAGTAATTTTTTTAAATCAAATTGAGTTTATATTTTAAAATTCTCAAGATATGACTTCTTTTGAAAAATCAGAAAATGTGATAATCCTGAGCCATCATTTCCTGGGGCCAAATTGCAGCTGTTCCACTGAGGCAGAACTTTTGATCTTCAATTTTCCACAGTCCTCACTAGTCCCTATTATATACCTCACCTACTTCACTTATTTACATCATGTGTAGGCATTTGAGTTTATTATGTCCCTGCAAGTTTTAGTAGTAGCATCCGAATTAGATAGAACAAAGGGCTGAGCTTGGCTCTTCTTCACCATTGAGAAGGTTGGGATATCTCTTCTTTAGAACTAGGACAGGCCTCATAACCCTCAGGTGGTAAGGACTTGACTCTTAATGTCAAAAAGTTTGTGACTTCTAGAGATAACTTTGTTTGTTTGCTATTTGTAAACATTATCATTAGCTGCGCTACACTCCCCATTTCTTTTAGGTGTGCTGATGTGGGAAGTCTTCAGCGAAGGCAAAATCCCATATGAAAACCGAAGCAACTCAGAGGTGGTGGAAGACATCACTACCGGATTTCGCTTATACAAGCCCCGGCTGGCCTCCTCGCCTATCTACCAGATCATGAATCATTGCTGGAAAGAGGTCAGTAAAGGAAGTGGTTTCCCGCTGCACTATAACCTACAGCTTCAGGGTCTGCCCCTTTCCCTAGAGAAAAGAACACTTTTAGAGGATGAGTCAGCAGGAATGAATAAAATAGATTAAAAGGAAAGTGACTTTGAGTGTCTATTAACTAGAGAGGTTCCCTATTCCCAGAAGATCTGGCAGTGACCTTAAATATCATTGATTTGCTACATAATGTCACAGACCATCAATATATGGTGAGAGAAAAATGGGGTGAAGCTATGTCAATTTTTTTTGAGAAAAAAAAACGTGTGTAACATCATAAAACCATTAAATGTCAAGTTAGTTTTATAAACTGGGGATCAGAAGTTCACTTGTGCTGTGAAAATATTAAAATGACTTGGAGTTCATTTTATTCACTCAACAATTCAGAAAGGGAACCTAATGACTCTGATGCTCCCAGATGTCTGTTATCCCATGCTTGGGTTGCAGGCTGTGCCTTGAACCACATCAGCACGAGACTTAGATGTCCTTCATGAGATAGGAAATTGTGAGTTTCAACCAAAGTTGAAATTGCTGAAATAAGAAGTTAATACAAATTCAGATCATCAAAGGGTAAAAAGGTAGAATTGAAAAACTATAGAATAATTGGGTTTTGTCTCAGCTTTGCCCTGTCATTAATCTTAGACAATTCCCTAAACTTCCCCTTTCTTATGGTAGAGAATTAAGTAATGTTTGATTCGTAAGTTCATAGATCTCTTATAATTAGAAACAAACAAACAAACAAACAAGGGCACAAAACAAATCTAGTCCTCTTCACAAGAGTAATTATGATAGCTGACATTTATTTAACGCTTTTTTTAACTTAGCAAACTTCACTATTTAGAAGTTTTAGATATGCAGAAAAATCGAACAAGTAGTACAGAGTACCCACATGCCCTCCTCTGCCATGAATAACAGTTTGCAGCAGTGTAGTGTGTTGTACAGTTCTATCAGTTTTGACAGAGGTGTAATATGTTTCTGCCATTATAGTATCATACAGAAGAGATTTACTGCCTTTAAATCCACCAGGCTTCACCTATATTTATTTGTTCCTTCCCCCATTCTCCCCAAACCCCCGGCAGCTCTTGATCTTTTTATTATCCAAGTTCTTCCATTTCTAGAATGTCATATAGTTAGAATCATATAGTAGGTAGCCTTTTCAGATTGAATTCTTTCACTTAGCATTATGTGTTTAAGATTCCTCCATGTCTTTTTGTGGCTTGACAGCTCATTTCTTTTTATCACTGAATACTATTCCATTGTATGGATACACCCCAGTTTGTTTACTCACATACCTACTGAAGGACATCTTGGTTGCTTCCAGTTTTTGGCAATCATGAATAAAGCTGTTATAAACTTTTGTGTGCAGGTTTTGTATGGACGTAAGTTTCAGCTCCAACTGGGTCAATATCTAGAAGTGTGATTCCTGGATCCTATGATAACACTAGGTGTAGGTTTGTAAGAAACTACCAGATTATCTCCCAAAGTGGTTGTACCAGTTTGCATCTCACCAGCAGGGAGAACTCTTGTTGCTCCATGTCCTCGTCAGCATTTGGTATTGTCGTCTTCTGGATTTTAGCCATTTTGATAGGTGGATAGTGGTATCTCTAAAACAAGTGGTATCTTATTTTAATTTGAAATTTCCTAATGACATGTGATGTTGAGCATCTTTTCATTATATTCACTTGCTGTTTGCATATCTTCTCTAATGAGGTGTCTATTGAGATCTTTTGTCCATTTTTAAATCAGGTTGTTTTCTTGCTTTTAAGTTTTAAGAGGTCTTTGTATCTTTTGGATATAAGACCTTTATTAGATATATGTTTTAAATTTATTTTCTTCCAGCCAATGGCTTATCTTTTCATTCTCTTAACAGGGTCTTTTAAAGGTAGATGTTTTTAATTATAACAGTTCAACATCAATTTTTTTTTCCTTTATGAATCATGCTTTTGATGTTGTATCTAAAAACTCATTGACAAACCCAAAGTCATCCAGATTTTCCCCTGTGTTATCTTCTCGAATTTTATCAGTTTGTCATCTTACATTTACGTCTATGATCTTTTTGAGTTAATTTTCATGAAGGGTATAAGCTCTACATCTAAAATCATTGTATTGCATCTAGATGTCCAATTGGTCTAGCACCATATTTTAATATTAAAAATCAGCAGAGGGTACTGCTATTGAATTCGAGTGTTCGTTTGGAATTGACTATGATGCACAAGTGCAAGGAACTCAGAGCTCTTTTCTTCCCTCCCTAGAAACCAGAAGACCGGCCGCCTTTCTCCAGGCTCTTGAGTCAGCTGAGTGAAATTGCAGAAGCAGGACCTTAGCAGAGATTCAGCTGCAGATCCTGAGTAGGGGAAGAAATCCTCCCCTCAAAGAGCATTAAAAAGGCGCCACCAGCCCAGGACTCCTCAAAGGCAGCTGGCCGCAGTGCCAGTCCCTGGGCTGCCACGGAGGCTGGCATTCAGCCACAGGCCTGAGGCTCAGCCAGTGACATGAGAGCAGGGCCAGAGCGGTAGCCACGCCTTTCTCTACCCTCCCTCCAGCCTCTTATCTCGGGCAGTGCACAAACCTCAATCTGACAGCTTTCCGGCAACATTTCTTGCACTTCTTCTTAGAGAGAGAAACAGGGTAGGACCCTGGATTGTTATCTTTATTGTTATTTTAAACATGGATCTAAAGGTTAATGGTCAAGGGACTTTTCATTTGACCTGGCAACATAAAATCCCAGGGAATGGGGCAAGAAGACCGAGGAGCATGACTCCCTGTCAAGGAGAACAGTGAGTTAATTAAGGTCTGAAAGAGTAAGCTCCTCCGTTGTGATGCTGTTGGCTACAGCTTCCGGCCACAGACTGTGGCGAAGGAGCAGCTGCTCACCTCAGAGGCCGGATATCCTGAGAAGCAGCCTTATGAGGCTTAACTCAGAGCACACTGCCACCTTTCTCCTTGAAGGGAGCATTATGGACTTGGATGAACAGTTCCAACCCCACAGTTGGAGCCCTGGGTATCTGGTGTCTGGGCAGAAAGAGGGCATCTGATGGTAGGGAATCAAGCGGTACAGAGAAAGACCTTAGGTTGTTATCACACTGATGTTCACCTTTACTACAAGCCAGGCAGGTGACTATGCTTCCCCTTCTGTACAGAGCGCTTCTGCGGGCATCCTAGGAGGAAATGGTTGCTTCTGAACACACACTCTGACCAAAGACTCTGTTGTCATGTCCCCTACCACCTGCCACCCCCAGGAATCAGCCCCCTCTCTGCCTTCTCCCATCAACAGCAGAGGGCAGCACTGTGTTGAGCAGTGGGGCCATTCGAAGAAACTGAAGCTAGTTTAAGCCACATAGATTTGCAGCGTTAAGGGTGAGACTTTCAGCCTCCCAAAATGTTGGGAGAGAAACAAGGGGTCCGTTCTTGTTCAAACCATCTGGATGGAAACTGAGCCAGGCACTAAGTGGGATGCTCCTCAGATACATAGTGTTGGCTACTGTTGATTGAGCTCTGAAATATGCAGTGAGTATGTCCTGAGCTACAAGACTTCTCTGCAGTTTACCCTGAGTTCACACCGATCTTGTGAGTTAGTATTACCATTCCCATTTTATGGATTGTAAAACTGAGGCTTTCAAAAGCCAGGACACCTGCCGAAAGTGGCAGACCAAGGAATTACACCCAGGATTCTAGCTCAACGTGTGTCTGACTCCAGTGCACAGTTTCTTTCTTCCTACTCAACATTGTCTTTTACTGAGGACAAAAGGAACTGATTGCAGAGGAAATAAATACAGCAGAGGGAAAGGCAGAGAAAGCCCATAAAGACATCAACAAAGCACCACCAGAAAGTAATGTTGTTCCTGCGCAGACCACTGCGGTTGGCACGGTAGCCCTCCCACTGGGAACAGGGTCTTCTCTTTCCTCATCTGTAGCCTCCCCTTTGTCAGAGGTAATGAGATTGGACTTGGTTAATTAACCCTTTGATTCACTCAACCTAGCAGTCATGTCACATGAAGCCATTTAGGTGGGCTTCGAAGCAGCTTGGGAAGACTCGCCTGCAGAAGTATATACAAGGCTTTCTTTATTCCAACTTTGAACTGGCTGCAGTTTTCTCGGACACTTTGTAGGGATGGGTATTCCCTGATGGAAGAGAGAGTTAGTTTTCCGGTTCAGATAAAACTCGGCGAGGGATTGTTGGGTGGTGCTGCAATCAGCTCTAAGCCAGGTGATATTTTGACTGAATGGACACCCAGATGTGTAACTTTTAACTACAGTTATTGTGAAACTGGAGGCCCCAAGATAAAACGCCGTCATTCAGAAGATGATCTTACTCAGCTTATCCAAAATCATCCCTCTGTACTTGTTGGCATTTTGTACATTCTCTTTTGGAATCCTTAATTAGAGATGATTTCTGGAACATCCAGCCTAGAAGGAAAACACCGGAATTGACTGATTTCTGTGGTCTGGTTTAGGAGACCCCCCTCGCATGTCATTATCTTGTTCAAGTGCAGATTCATAGTAGTCTTAGCTGGACACATGTAGAAAGTTTCCCTCCCATTGTCCTAGCCTACAAAATGGGCTTCCGACCTGGGTTTTTGTTGTTGTTGTTGTTGTTGTTTTAAGTCATTTTGAAAATGGTGCCATGTGTTCACAGGGAATTCCCTTATATAAGATTTTGGTTCTTAATGCATTTTATAGTTTTTGCCTTTTGTACCTTTTGAGACTATGTATTTATATATGCATAGATGGGATATTTATTAGTGTACAGTCATTGCTAGCATTCACAATAAAAATATTACAAATGTCTCTTATCCTTCATAAAGCACACAAAGTTAAAGGTTAGGTCCAGCAAATAAAGCTGCCCATTTTAATAACTATAGTATCTATGGCCTGGGTTTCATATGTGTCCAAGTGTCAATCACAAATATTCCTTAAATAAAAACGGTTATATGGTTTCATGTTCCACAGGTATGCTTCAACATTTGTTCAACAGGTAAATATCAAAAGCTTCCTAGGTTCCTGACACGCTGTGCTGAGTGCTGCAGAAAGAAAGATGAAAAAAGGCAGAGTCTTTTCCTTTAAGAAACTGCAGGTATGACTGGGAAAGGAGATGTATAAACAAGTAAAATTATATATAATACAGCGATTAGAGCAACGACAGAAATATGATCAAAGAAGAGAAGAGCTCAGACAAATTGATGAAATCTCACTCTTAATAGGGGAAGGTTATGTCGCTTGCTACTCGAAGCATGGTCCCTGAACCAGCAGCAGCAGCAAGACCAGATTGTGAGATATGAAAATTATACAGCTTCACCCTGAGACCCACTGAATAAGATCCTACACTTTAACAAGATCCACAGGCTCCTATAGACATTGAAGTTTGGGAAGCACTGTCCTAGAGGAAATAATGTCTGACTCAGCTTTGAAGATGAATTATGGTTTTTATTTTAGGTAAGCAAGTGGGCAGAAATAAGAGAAATACTTTTCAGGTAGGAGAATAAAGGAAACAGAATGTGTTGAAGTTATTATCAGCTTACCATTGGTGGAGCATAAAGTGGGGGTGGTCTCTGTGAGGGTGGGGATGATAGAGGGGCAGGCAAATTGAAAGAGGCTATAAATCTAGGCAAAGGCCATGTTACAAAAGAAAAAAGTGGAATTCTACCTATAGATAGAGAAGATGTCATTGAGCAAGGAGAGAAGGCCAAATTTGTGTTTAGAAATATATACTGGCCTGGGCTTGTGTGGCTCAGTTGGTTGGAGCACTCTCCTGTAGACTGAAAGTTCATGGGTTTGATTCCCAGTCAGCACACACGCCCAGGTTGCAGGTTCGATCCCCAATTGGGATGCTTACAAAAAGGCAGCCAATCGGTGTTTCTCTCTCAAATCAATGTCTCTGTCTCTCTTTCCTTTCTTTTTTCTCTCTCTAAAAGCAATAAAAGAAATGTCCCAGGTGAGGATAAAAATTTTTTTTTAAGAAGAAAGAATAGCCTGGCTGGTGTAGCTCAGTGGATTGAATGCAGGCTGGGAACCAAAAGGTCCCGCACATGCCTGGGTTGCAGGCCAGGTCCCCAGTGAGGGCCATGTGAGACGCAACCATACATTGCTCTTTCTCCCTTCCTTCTCCTCTCTCTAAAAATAAATAAATAAAATCTTTTAAAAAAAGAGGAAAGAATAAAAATATATTCTGGCAGCAGCAGGCTGAGTGGATCTGAAAGAGGCAACCTGGTGGAAGAGAAACCAATTTGGATGTGATTTCCTCCCTGCTCTTAGTACCGGATGATTGTTCATTCTCATTCACTGTTCGTCTGCTGTGTGGGTGACATGCAGAAATTACAATTCAGTCTTAGGTCACAGTTGGACAGAAATGAATAGATGTTCCCCTCCCTCTCAATCTCTCAAGGAAAGAAAAGCTGGGTTATTATTTGGGGGAGAGGGAGGGTTGAGCTCTCCCTGTACCGTTCAGTCCACCAAATGCCCAGGTCCCTTGCGGGAGCCGGTTAGGGAACCAGAGGGCCCTGAGGCACAGGTGAGAAAGCCTGCAGCTTCCATGCGTCCTCGCGGAGCTCACCTCTGGGCCTGACTCCCGCTGGCAAATGACCCAGATAGGAAACTTCTATATGGGGTTAGACGAACAGATGTGCTTCCCAGGGCACTTATCCTGCAGACCTTACTCTTCCTGGAATCTTCCAACACCCCAAGGTCACCACTCTGAGGAATAGGCAGAACACATTCCATTCGGCCAGATGGCTAGCTTGTGTGTGTGCGCATGTGCGGAGGGAGCTGCGGGTTCCCTAGCTAGAGGAGCTTAAGAAGGCAATCTGATGATCAGGAAGACAGGGTTGGAGTTGAAGCTGCATTTGCATGAAAACACATATTTTCAGTTAGAGTATGTGTTTATTTGCAGTGGCTTTGAAAGAAGTGCCTGCTCCCCAGAGCCACCCCTAGGTGACAGCAGTGTGTGTGTGTGTGTGTGCGCGCGCGCGCGTGCACGCGCGGGCGTGTTTCAATGACTTCCCCATGTCATGGTGTGTAGTTGGCATGGGAAATAACAGAATCATACAGATGCTGTTAGAGTTATTGAGATCCTTCCTTTATTTCATAAGTAGTACATTCACCTGCTATTGTTTGGCACTGTGTTAGGTGCATGAGATGAATAAGATGTCAGTTGGGGACCAAATGTGTCATACTCAAATCAAGATAATTCCTGCAGGGCTTATTTACAAAAGGACTCTGAAAATAGTGTGGGTCAGGTTTAGGAGAACTGTAGTAAGTGGCACAGAGGAAAAGAACAGTCAAGGGTCAATCATCACCCCCAGGCCTGGACAGACAGCCGGGGCAGTGGTCATTTGAATGTGGAAGCAGGGGGTCACTGGAGAAGGTTGCCTTTGGACAAGCGGACCTTTCGTGAGGGACAGAGGAAGCCCACAGCAGCATCTCAAGGAGGAAGCAGAGGAACAAATACGCTGACCTCACGTTTCTCGCCCCGCCCCCATCAATTGCTGAGGCTTCTTGTTAACCGAACCAATGGGAAGCCAGAGGACAAGGAGACCCTGGTAGGGTAGTCCACAGAGGTCAGTCTCCAAGGGCAGCAGAGCGAGGAGAGCCGAATGGTCTGGAGGAGCAAGAGACATCAGCCTGTCTGTTCCCCGATTCCATGCTCGCAGCCATTCGGTGGGGTGGACTCCAGGGCTGCCTAAGCTAGCTTGAGAATACAGCAGCACCGACCCCATTTTACCTTCGCTATGCTTTGCCATTCCAGATCCATTCGGAATATTCTCAGATCCTCCTTATCAGTTCTTATCCACAATTATTGTAAACAGTAGTTGTTGAACTAACAATGAAATGTTCTTCAGTTATGTGAAATGGTATCAGTTATGTGTAATAGAGCTGACCTTCAAGGGAGGTCAGCTCTCTAGAGATTGTGGGAAACAAGCAAAGTGAGAGGAAGATAGCAGAGAAGGGAGGGAGTGATTTCCAAACAGCCCAGGGTGGAGCTGCAATGTGTAAACAGCAAAACATCCCTCAATAGTTTATCTATAAAGAAACAGACCCATAGATGAAGAGAACAGACTGATGGGTGCCAGAGGGGAGGGGAGTTGAGGGGGGCTGGGTTGAAAAGTGAAGGGATTAAGAAGTAAAGCTTGGCCCAGCTGGTGTAGCTCAGTGGATTGAGCGCGGGCTGAGAACCAAAGGGTCCCGGTTCGATTCCCAGTCAGGGCACATGCCTGGGTTGCAGGCCAAGTCCCCAATGTGAGAGGCAACCATACATTGCTCTTTCTCCCTCTCTTTCTCCCTCCCTTCTCCTCTCTCTAAAAATAAATAAATTAAAAGAATCTTTAAAAAAAATTTGTTTTAAAAAAAAAGAAGTAAAGATTGGTAGTTACTAATAGTCATGAGATGTAAAGTACAGCACAGGGAATACAGTCACTGATATTGTAATAACTATGTGTGGTGCTGGGGGGACTGCTTTGTAAAGTACCCAATGGTCTAACCACTGTGCCATACACCCGAAACTAATACAAAATAATACTGAATGTCAACTGTAATTGAAAAATAAAATTTAAAAAACAAACTTAACATGTGAGAACAATACCTCAAATATATTTATTTCATCTATAAAATAATAGGGTGACTTCCAAGGATTTTGTGAGGATGAAATGAGCCCAATCATATACAGTACTTATCAAAGAGGCTAAATAAATTTTAGTTTTAAATATATGCTTTAACAAATTATTTCAGTTTTAATGAAGAAAATGGGCAACACAGTTTCCAAGGAAAGACCAGGGCCTGGGGCCAGTTGACTTGGAGCAACCCTTCCACTTTCTGGGCCCCCGTTCTTTCCTTTGTAAACTGAGGCAATTTTGAGCAATAGGTCAGGTTTGATCTAATGGACAATGTAAATTGTGTAACTGACCATTAAGTTTCTCTTTTCCTGCTAACTACACGGACCAGATGTGTCAGCCTTCTGTAGCAATATAGAGATTTTTTGGTATTATTCACATTTTCTCTCCATCTCAAAACCTTTTCCTTCTTTTTTTTTTAAATGTGTTACTTATTAAAAACATTTCAAAACACTGCACCTCAGTAACTTGCATTAAACATGTTTTTGGGAAAAGGTGGCATTTTTTTTTTTAAGATTTTTTATTTATTTGGGCGGGGGGTGGGTGGGGAACATCAATGTGTGGTTGCCTCTTGTGCACCCCCTACTGGGGACCTGGTCACCAACCCAGGCATGTGCCCTGACTGGGAATTAAACCAGCGACCCTCTGGTTTGCAGACCAGCACTCAATCCGCTGAGCCACATCAGCCGAGGGCTGGAATGAGGTGGCATATTAATGAATACATGGATTCAGTTGGCAAGGAGGAAATGAGGTTGTAATTTTGGTTAAAAGCACGAGTTTTGGTTTCACTACCTGGACAAGTTATTTCACCTGCCTTAGTTTCTTCAATTATAAACTGGGGCTAATAGTTATATTTTTCTCATAGGAGAATTGTGAATATTAAATGAGGAAATGCACTTGGTAAGCATTAGCTATCGTTACTAATATCAGTATTTTTTTATTTCTCCTTCCCAAACCAATTCTTATGCCCATTACAGATACTCCACCATTGGTTTCTATGAAGTAGGATCTGCCAATGAATTTTAAATGGAAACCTAGATGTCCTAAGTAACTTGAGGGTTTTCTAAAACCATGGCAACATTGCCACACATGAAAATACAATGCGTGGGACAAAGCCTTGCAAGGGGCAAAGCAATTCTCGCCTGATCGCTGCGGTCCTCTCATGGCTGATGGTGCTGACGGGCTGGATGTGAAGGAAACCTGAACGCAGTAGAAAGATGGCTATGAATTTCACTGGCAACGTGTAAACTAAGATTTCAGTTCTGATTATTCATTCAACCTGCTTTTACTGATCTCCTGTTTTGTACTAACTAGTCTCTGAGGACGCAATGGCAAGCACGATGGACTCATCCCTTCTCTTAGGTTTAATGTTCTACTGATGGAATGCAGGCAAGTGTGTCCACAATCACAACTCAGCATAACAAGTAATATGACAGAAGAAGCCCAGGGAGCTAGAGACAGCTAACTCAACCTACCCCAGACGTGGAGGGGGATCTTGGACGAAGGGACATCTAAGTACATACCAGAAGGATGGATAGAAGTTACGCAGCAAAATGGGGGAAAGAGTGGAAAGGGGAAGGAAAGGAGGACAGATCATTCCAAGCAAAAAAGCCCAGCTCATGCAAAGGTCACAAGAGAGAACACAGCAAGTTTGGGGAACTAAAAGACTCCCTTCAGCTGAAGCACAGCAAGCTTGTTCACGGGAGAGTACAGGTCAGGTCCTGAAGCCCCTCACAGGCTGTGGGGAGGAGTTCAGGCTCCATGCTGAGAGTGGAAGGAGCTAGTGAAGTACTCAAAGTGTGGCCAAGGCATGCCCTTTGTTTAACTCGAGTGATTTTCCACATTCAGAAGGACTTTGGAGTGTATCCAGCCTACTTCACCCTGTAGCAGGGGAAACAGGGAGGTGGAGTGACTTGCCTAAGAACACTCAGTTGCAAAATGAGGACAAACAGGCAAGCCTCTGAATTTCCAACACAGTGGTTACAACAAGACCCTGCGGCTTCCCCTTGCTAGAAAATAAAATTCAGGGGTCAGAAAATGATTTTTGCCTAAGATCTAACCAAACAGATATGTAATAGTCTCCTTCATTTTTAAGCGACTTGTTCTTAAATGGTGAAAAGACAGAGAAGGAACAACAGGGAAAAAAGTGTCTTCCAGAAATCTACACGATCCACAACAAAACTCCCTTTGGAATGAAAACCCATTCTCTCATTATTGCGTATTTGTGATCACAGTAGGAAATGAAAAAAATAATAGTTTTTTAAGGAAAGAAACCTTGGTTCCGTTTTTAAAGCCATCCTTCACAGACACCCGCACTGCTTTCTCACATGGCATCAGGGACAGACACGTATGTGTGTATATATATACATTACTAAAAATAGCAATTCAAATTAGAGTGATGTACCATCAAACCGCAGAGGATGATGATTTCTGAGTGCTTGGGAAACGGTGGGAGATCAGGGAGGAGAGAGACTGCCAAGCCCTTTGCTGAGACTTGGGTAAGTCTGCCCCTCTATAAATAGCCCCTGATAGGAAGAGCTGAGCGATTAAGTATACATTGGTGGGCCCTAGGCAAACGCTTCCCTTAAATCTATATACACCTTAAATTGTCTCAAATGCTTTCCAATTATTGACCTTAGGAGGTAGCCAGGGCTCCTTCTATCTTTGGTGTCATCTCAGGAACAGAGTAAAGAAGTGACTTACTTCAAGGTTAGAATTTAATGTGGTCTGCCTTCAGCCTGGTCTGAAGGCCCACCAGGCTGCATGGGTGTCAGTGAGAACCATGACTTTGGCGAGCCCTAAATGACAGGTTAAGCCTTGAAGAGAAAGGTGCCTGCCTGCCTGTCCTCTCAGTTCCTTCCTGGGTTTGGCCAGGAATTATCAATACTTCTTCATGTCAGCATACCTTTTCCTTTTTGTCCACTAGGCAGTTCTTCCTGAATAAAGTTCATGCTGGTCCAGCTTAAGAGATGGTAGCTTTAGGGATTCAGCTTTAAGGAACTGAAAGGAAATGCCAGAAGTTATTCTTGACAAAGAAGCATCATTAGGGACCAGATTCAAAAGGTCCCTCTCCCCAAACTCCAGGGTTTTTTTCTCACTTCACCCTGTTCCCTTCCTTCACAGAACTTCTTCTAGCTGTAATTGGACATGTGCTAGGTTAATTTATGTATGCCTCATCTCTCTTAGGTGATGATAAGCTCCAAAAGGCCAGGGACCCCGTCTTTGGTACACCAGTGCATACCCAGCTCCTGGCACGCTGCTTGGAACAAAGTACATGCTTAATAAATATTAGGTAGATAAATAAGCACTTGGAAATAATGTGAGATCAGTGAGATCTCAATGGAGCCCAAAGTGGCTTCTGTCCTGCCACTGCTGCAGGCGTGGTTCCAGGCATTCGGAGACTGGGGACAAGTCCTCCCCGTCTTCTCCACCCCCAGAGCAGGGCGGCTGACTGTCCTGGGGCGGAAGCAGAGTTGCAGGTCTGGGATGCACCGGCCGGCCGCGTATTGGGGCACACCCGGAGCCCCTCGGCGCAGCCATTTCCTCCTCTTTGTGTGACAGCCGCGCGGGCTAAGGGGCGGGGCACCGAGGCGGAGGCGGAGACTCAGCGAGAGGAGGGCGGCGCCGAGGGCGGGGCAGAGCGGCGCTGAGCGCTGCCCCGCAGAGCGCTGCCCGGCAGAGCATCCTGCGCCCCGGCGCGGGGCCCCGCCGTATCTTCTGGCGGCTCCCCTGGACCTGCAGCAGACCCAGGTAAGCGGCGTTCGCAGGCCTTGGGGCCGTCGAGGGACCGGGATGCTGCTGGACATGGCGATGTGGCTGTGAGGATGCGCGAGTGGCCGGCGCCCGTTCTTCCAGCCTGCGGGGGGCGCTCGGCGCAGCGTCCCGGCTAGCGCGGCCTGAGGGCCCTCAGAAGCCTTGGAGGCTGGGCCCCAGCCCCCGCGCGATCTCCTTGCCCCTCCGGCCTGCCTGGGCTCCGCAGCGTGGACCCCCTGCGGGGAGGCGCGGACTCGAGGAAGGGCCTGGGCGCAGCGGCAGCTGCAGCAGGTGCACGGCCGGGCCGGAGCTGCGGGCCGGAGAGAAAGCGGCTCTAATCCGGAACCCCCGAGACACCTGCAGCGGTCGCGAGCCCTGCGACGGCGACATCCCCACGCCCAGGTAGTGCATGCAGAGCGCCAGCCTCCGCCTCTGCCGCCGCGTCCACCATCTCCTCCCCCGGGGCCAGCGAGAGCCGCCTGGGCCCGCCTGGCAGCTGCCTCGGGCACCCAGAGCCCTGCGGTGAACCTGAGCTGGGTGGGGCGAGGGGGCGAAGCGGCGCTGTTTGCGGGTGGGGGTTTTAAAGAGAGAGGAGTCTCGTCTGGCCCGCTTTGAAGCCTCCAGGCCTACACTAGCTGCGCTCTACCTCCCGGCTAGCTGGGGGCGGGGAGGAGGTGGGGGAAGAGGATGAGTGGGCTGGCTCCTGTGGGAAAAGGTTGGGTTTTCTTGAGCTCTGAACAATCAGGAACCTGCCTACCTGTCTGCTGTGGCTTTAACTTTTCAGAACAGCCCTCCCCCTGGATGGGTACACACCGCCAATGTGAAAAGCCAGAGAAGAGGGTGCTCTCTTCTGGGGGATGGGGGCGGGAAGCATGATCTGATAACAGTATTGCTCTCTGAACAGGGAACACGGCAGGGAAGGACACGGGCTGCCCGGGTGCCCTCCTCAGCCCAGGGATTCTGGCTTTGAATTAGAGTTTCCTCGGCACAGCAGAAACGCCAAGGGCTCCATCAGTTCTCCTTCCAGCCAGGCCGGGAAGGGAGCAAGGATATTTTCCGGCTGGCTCCTGGGAGCTTGTGCCCGCATGAAATGAGCAGGGAGACGGGTAGCCCCGTGGGCTGGAGGGTCAAATCAGGAGAGTGCTGGTTCCCACACTCCCCCTTTCCACCACCTGCCTGTGTCGCCTTTAGCGGGCGGTGGGGGCGGTCTTACCTTTTTCTAGGGCACAGGCCCTACAGGAAGATTCTGGCAGCCCTGAAGATGACCGATGTTGGAGAGCAAAAGTCTAGTTCCACATCCCTGGGCAGGATTACTAGGGCCTTTGGGTGGTTTTCTCCAGCATCAGCCTCCTCTGTGACCCTGTGTGAGCCCCTCCCCCCCACTCTCCCTTTGCACACAGTGCCCTATGCTTCCCATTCTCCTTGTTTTCAAGAAAGGAGCCAGTGACCATGTTTATCCTCAAGAGCTCAATACAAAAGAATTTCCCATTCCACACAGAGCAGGTGCTTTGATGTCATTTGGTCAGAAAGCAAACAGAGGATGAGGGGCCTTTTAATGGGAAGCAAAGCTTTAGGTCAAATTCTTGGTATCTCTAATGGTGGAACTTCAGGCAGTGGGCTGGAAGTCAGAGTATGGAGCTGGGTAGCAATTTTGGGGAACAGCTTCCTGAAATGACAATACCTAGCAGCTGTCAGCTCTGTTTGCTGCAAGGGCAGCTTTGGCCCTGAGGGCAAAAATATCGCAGGAGTGTGTATGTGTAACTGGTCAGGGGTCACTGTCACTAGGACGCCTCTGTTGAGCACCCAGTGTCCACTTGGGGGAGGAGAAACTTTCCTCTGGAGAGTTACTCAGAGGCACTGTTTGCCATCAGCCAGGACAGCCACTAGGCCACAAGAAGGGTGTGTTGTCACTTACACAGCCTGAGTCTCTGGCTAGTTGTGCGTGCTGAGCCTCCAGCTGGGGGCAATAGCTCTCTGCTCACTGAGCCTCTTTATTATATTTCCTGGCCAGTTCTGACTGGTTCTGTAGACACCCAAGCCTGCCTTGTTCAGCCCCAGGTGGATATGGAAATGAAAAGGCATTAGGCCAAGAGTAGGGTATAAAGCCCAGTAGGGTTGAAGACTGTTTCTCAAATCAAATCAGGCTGACCTGGAGAAGGAAGTCAACATGAATTTAAAAACAAGGAAAGGGCCCCGGGAGAACAGGACATGTCCCTTCTGATAAATTGTGCCCTCTCGGGGCGTTCAGGGGGCCTCCACTGCTGTCCTTGACCAGTGAGCTGAATTAGGTGATGAATAGGCAACAAGCTAATTAACACCAGGAACGGGGCTCCTGGGAAACTGTGCAGAGCTCCAGTCTCCATGTTTGAAGACCAGCCGGCACTCTCAAAGGGCTTTCTTTGGGGCACTGTGGGCCCCAGGGTTCCCCCAAGAGATTCACAGAATGGCCTTTTGTAGCTCCCCTGTGGCCACCATAATAATGAGTCTATTTCTTTACTGGCAAGTATTAATTATTCACTTGTAGTTGACGAAACCTGACATCAGTCACCTCATTGGAGCCTTGTAAAAAGGCCTTTGGTCTTGTTGTTCTAAGGAGTGACGCTACCATGTCTAGGAGCCAGAGGATGGGCCCTGCATTAGTGGTGGAGGCGGGACAAGGGGGTGGAGTGTGCTGCTGCCTTGGACTGGTGAGGTGGCAGGCCAGCTGTGGTGGGATAGGAGCTGGTACTGCACTGGATGCTCTTGTTAAATGAGGGATGCATGAAAGTGCTCCGTAGAGAGTCTAGCACATAGTACTATTATATTTCTATAGTTATGGTTAAATGTGTTAATTACATAATCATTAAGAATGTGGCTCATATGTGTAGTTAACCTACGGCTCTTTTTTTTAAAAAAAATTCTTGTTTATTGTATTACCATTGTCTCAATTTTTCCCCCTTTGCCCTCCTCCGCCCCACCCACCCTGGGCTCCCACCGTTCATCCCCACACGGTTGTCCATGCCCATGAATCATTCATACATGTTCTTTGACTAATCCCTTCCCCTTCTTTCCACCATTCACCCCTTTCCCCCTCTCCTCTGGCAGCTGTCAATCTGTTCCCTGTTTCCATGTCTCTGGTTCTGTTTTGCTCATTAAATTCCTTTTATTAGGTGAGATCCTGTGGTATTTGTCTTTCACCAACTGGCTTATTTCACTTAGCATGATAGCCTCCAGTTCCATCCATGCTGTTGCAAAGTAACCTATCTACCTCTGGAGCCTTCCTGGAGTTTGCTTTTCCCAGGGGGGTTGGTCTCTGTGACCAGGAAACCCAGCCCCAGGTTTACCTGCCAAAGGACAGAGAGATAAGACACGGTGTCAGTAAGGACTTCAGGTAGAAGTGCTCCTGGGTAGCACACTGAAGGTGGATGTAACTGGAGTTGGCAGAGAGAAGGGGGAGGGGCTATGCTGAGCAGAAGCCCAGACATAGTTCTCACATTTCCACACAGAGGTCAGGAGGCACCTCTTCCTCTGGGTGTCTTCAGCCTTTTGCAACCTAACAAGCGAGTTGAAGTCATGTTTGGCTTCCCTGACAGGCACAGTACAAGGGACTTAGGACACCAGATGGATCCCTGCCTTGCTAGGTTCCTTTCAATCAGCCACTACCTCTCTGACTTTAAAAACTGGGCGACGGGAAGCAGCCTGCCCAGCCTGTTCCCTACCTGTCACCACAGGAGCCCACGGGTGAGATAATGTCTGCACGTCTCAGTCTAAGAAGAAAAGGCCATGGAAGGGGAAGAGAAGGAGGTTCCGGAATGTGTGGTTCTTTTGGATGGCTGCCCTCCGTTCGTAAAGGAACAATTTATTAATTCTAGATGGTGTGTCAGTTTAAGACAGATCTGTGGCCTCTCTGTGCCATGGCTCCAAAGGGAAACTGAAAGGCATTTTGTGATTCACAGATTCTGTGAAGGCCCCTAGATGGCCTTGTCTGTACAAAGACACTTTAGATTTCAGTCAGTGGGTGTGGGACGCCTCCCAGGATGCAAAGAATTAGGATATTGGCTTCCTCACCATGGCCAGTATGCCAAGCGCTCTGTGTGATGTTCCTCAAAGGACAACCATCCAGGCCATGCTTCTTGGACTCTGGTAACAGGAGAAAACGAATTGGATGCACAAATTCTTAAAAGAAATTGTTTTGAGAAGTCAGAGCTTGGGTTCAGGCAGAATTTCTTACAGGGATCTTTCTGGCTGAGTGGTATACATGGCCTTCTGGAGAGATGGCCGAGAAAGACCCAGTGATGACTTCATCAGTAGGACTTTTGATTTTGTGTTTGCATCACCGTTATGTCATCTTAGAGCCACGGTTCTCAGGCTTCAGTCTGTTCATGGACTGAAGGGATGGTTAGTGTGTCTATGTTGTGTGGTCCCTATCTTCTAAAGAAGGCAGGAGATGAGGTCGTCCGCAGGAGCTAACGGGGGTGGAGTGGTTAGGAAAGTTCAAGAGACTCTCGGAAGTTCAGAGCAGCTGCCTCTGTGGGTGGAATAAGAAATCAATTGGGGATGAATGAGAGGATTGTGTAACTTCCCCGAAGGCCCAGCCGAGACCGGAGAGCATCTGCAGGGCCGACCCTCAGAGAGGACACTCAGTGACTCAGTATTAAGTGAACGGACACCTGAGAACAATTTTGGCTTGTGCTTTTAAAATGAGATGACTTTAGGCTGATGTTGGCCAGGTCTGTGTAACTGGTGAGACAAGCGTTCAAACCAAGGGGCAGCCGTCAGCCTCCAAGTACACTCTCCTCACTCGGGAAAGAACGGTGAGTTTCTGCTTTTCCTGGTTTGAGGCGGAAACATCACGACAGAAGAATTTTCTAGAGGTCTCTTAAGAGTCTCATAGTAGTAAGACTTACTATAAGTATGGGTACCTTGAGAACTATAATGTTCTAAATTTTGTATTTTTTTTAAACTAGAAGACATGAATGTTGACCATTGGCTCACGCATTCAACAAATCGTTCCTGAAGTGTTAGCTAAGCAAGTAATGCTAAGTAAGCAAGTAATGCCTCCTGTGTGCCCAGTTGCGTTAGTTGCTGTGGGTCAAACTCCACAAAAAGATGAGTTTGGGCGATCCAGTTCATAAGTAAAACATAAAGCAGTTCATAATGCAGTAAGAAACGGCGGACTCTAGACCGTGAGTGCTACAGGAATCCAGAGACATGGAGGCTGTGGTCACATCTTCACGGAGGCGGCCTGTCTCCATTTGGGCCTGGACAGTGGGCAAGGGCAGGATCTGAGAAGGGGAGAGAACAGCCCAGGAGGGAGCGCAGAGCATTTGAGCAAAGGCACAAGGAGAGAATGCCCACGGGCAGGTTGTGGCACCCTAGACACCCTGGCCACAGAGGGTGGGGAGTCCCTGTCGGGAAATGTGATGGGTGGAGTGTCCCTCTACGCTCAGAGCCATTTGCTTTTGAGTTGGAAAGAGAGGCTCAAGTCCAGTGATTCCTAACTGGTTGCTTTTGGTTTTGCTTTTTTTTTTTTAAGTACATATGAGGGGCAATGTTGACATCATACCCTAGTCCTCTCCCTAACTCCACCCCGTTTTCTCCCACCAAAGGAAAGAGATGAACAGACAAGCAAGGGAGGACTTTGAGCCCCACCTCACACATAATAGGAAGCACCTCGTTTGCAAACCTCACTACTGAAACCGTTATTGGTACTGGTTGCCACAGCCTTCACAACAGAGCTTGTGACATCACGGGTGAGAACCACTGCCCGGCCGCCCTTCATATCGGGTTGGCCAACGAGTCCGTTTGTTTTTTTCCGTAAAATAAAAGACACGTTTTTCCTTTTCACCAATAACTTTATTGATTTGGATATTTGGAGTGTGTTGGCTGTCTCCCGTGCAGTAGAGTGTTGATTGTTCTCAATTAATGTTGCGATGTGACCGCTATCCACTTCCACTGGGCTGCCCGACCGAGGAGCCCCGTCCAGCAAGAAATCTCCAGCACGAAACTTCACAAACCATTTTTGATCACATTTGATCAGTCACAGCCCGTTCTCCATACGCTGCACAAATCTCTTCTTGCTTTTCAGTTGCAATTTTACCTTTATTGAATTAATAAAGCATAATATGCCAAAAATTTTGCGTATTTTCTTCTATCTTCAATATTAAATGGCTACACAAAAATTCACCAATTTTGATACTTTTTTCTTTAATACACACTGCTATGACAGCTGTCACAACACAATCTAACAAAATTGTTTTGAATGAATTTAAAGACAACTAAGCACTACTAGAGCCATCTTACAGGAAAAACCAAGTGAACTTTTTGGCCAACCCAATAGTTTACAGTGAGGAAAATGGCCCTTTAGAGTGAGTGAAAATGTGATTTCAGGACCTAAGTCCGTCTTCACACTGAGAAACACGTGAGTTGCAATTTCACATCAGTGGAGCTGAGGCCTGCGTGCTCCAATCTGGTGGCCGAACCTGAAATCCCATTTTTTGGTTCCCCAGCAGATGCAGTGGCTTCCCTTTCTGAGTTTTAGCAGGTGCCTCTGAGAGGCAGCTCCTCACTCCAGGTAAAAGTTACATCAGTGCCCCTCCTGAGGTGGTTTGTCACAAGCCCCAGCGGGAACAAATCAGCAAGCTGCCTTCGGTGGCATGACCTCCGCACCCGGGAGGATGGTATCTACGAGGCTGGGTGATCAGCAGAAAGGCCACCTCCACCCTGACAACCCAGGAGGCAGCTGAAAAATCTGCACGTGCAGCGGCGAGCCGGGTAGCCCCACCGGGATCTTTTACTTTGCTGTTGACAAAGAGGAAGGTTGGTGTCCTCCAGAGGCCCGAGTCTGGGCTGACAGCCTTCTCTGCTCTGACCTCAGGTCCCCTGTGTGGAGAGAAGCTGCAGGGGACTGGGCATCTGGTCCCAGAAGACCCAAGGGGAGGCCCTGACGTAGCAAAGACTGCCCAGAGACAGTGCTGGGGACTGGCCAGCTGTCTCGACTGCTAGAAAGGAGGGCTTGGGTTGCTGTCTTTTAAAGTAAATTTTAAACTTTTGATCAAAGCAATACATGCACATGCTGTAAAGAAAATCAAATAGTACTGAAAGACTCCCAGTGAAAAACAGCCATCCGGCGCCGTTTTTTTCCAGTAGTTGCCTCCAGATCTCTAAATGATAAGCTGCTGTTTCTTGATTTATGTAGTCTGTGCATTGTCTATTTACTTCCGGCTGTGATGGATCTAGATTTCGCTTTCTGACACCATACCATGCCCCCCCCCGCCCCCATCTCCCAATACAGAGAGAGCTCCATTTTATTTTTTTAATTTTTAAAAATATTTTATTTATTTATTTTTAGAGAGCAGAGAAGGGAGAGAGAAAGAGGGAGAGAAACATCAGTGTGTGGTTGCCTCTCACGTGGCCCCCACTGGGGACCTGGCCTGCAACACAGGCATGTGCCCTGACTGAGGATTGAACCGGCGACCCGCTGGTTCGCAGCCCATGCTCAATCCACTGTGCCACACCAGCCAGGGCGAAAGCTCCATTTTTAACCTCAGTCATATCAAAATATCCAAATTATGTAAACGGGATGGTGGCTACCAGAGAGCTAGGTCATGTCCTTTGATTATGTTTCCTTTCTTATGTGGCTTTTTGTTTTATTGCAGAATTAGAATTCGTTCCCACCCCCACCCCACCCTTGTCTCTCTCTCTCTCTCTCTCTCTCACATTCTCCGTTTTTCAATTTTACAGTCTATTTTATCGGTTATTCTGTTCGGTTCCTATGTCTTCTCAGAAAGTTACAGTTTTATGCCCTGGTGCTGTCCCTAACTAGGCAAGTGACCGGGTACACCAGTCGTTCCTACCTCTCAGCCTTAGACAGAGAGCTCAGGGAGGAGGAGGAGGAGAGGCTGAGATCCATCTTCTCATGAAGCCCATCCCCCCACCTTAGAGGTGTCTATTGTCTGAGAAGTCGCTCCTCTTGGGTGGGGCAGCCCCAGGACCTGACCCAGACCTTTAACAAAAACAGGTAGGGGAGGGGCAGGTTTGGGCTGGGCCCCTGGGTGGTCCAGCTCACCCTGCAGCCACGGAAGCTGCCCCTTGGGGTCAGTGTGGGTGTGTCTGCTGCTCTCTCTTTCCCTCCTGCAGTTCCCTTTTTATTTTTATTCAGCACAGCCTCTGCTGGTATGGGCAGTGTCAAGCTCACACTCCAGCTCCGTCTCTCTTTGTGTCCAAAATTTTCCCAAAGTAGTCCTACAGATACTAACACTTCTGGTAACCACTTTACTGAGATGGAGTTCACATGCCGTACGATTTCCCCATTTAAAGCATACAGATCGGTAATTTTTAGTATATGCGCAGATCTGTTCACTCACCATCGCGATCAAGTTTAGAACGTTTTCATCACCCCAGGAAGAAACCTTGCGCCCTGCGACAGTAACGCCTGTCTCTCCCAGGCCCCTGCTCATCTACTTCATGTCTCTGTAGATTATTAGCCTGTTCTGCACATTTCCTCTAAAAAAGCTTATTATGCTTCTTTTACTTAGCATCATATTTTCAAAGTTTATCCATGTTGTAGCATATCTCCATTCCTTTTCATGGCCGAATAATATTCCATTGTATGCTCTACCATCTTTTATTTATTCACTCATCAAGTTGATGGACCTCTGAGTTGTTCCCACTTTCTGGCTGTTACTGACCATGCTGCCGTGAACATTTGTGTGCAACTTTTAGTGTGGTTGGGTATTTTCATTTCTCTTGGGAGTCCGTCCATCTAGGAGTGGAATTGCTAGGTTCTGTGGGAACTCTGTTTTCAGATCTGAGGAACTGCCCAACTGTTTCCCAGTGTGGCTGTATTATTTCACGTTCCTGCTGGCCATGTGTGGCTGGGGGTCCAGTTCCACATCCTCGCCAACCCTGCTGGTAAGCCAGGGAGTCCAGCGAAGGAGCGGTCCAGTCAGAGAGGGCAGGCGCCTCGGAGGCATGAGTGAAATCAGGGCATGCAACGGCAGAGGACGGAGATTTTATTTCACAGATAGCTGTTTACAAATTATGGAGGCCTTTTACTTTAAGTGCTCGAGTGTTAACATTGGAACCATTTTGATGGAGTTCCTTCTAAAATATGAACAACTTTCTTGCTGTTTATATTCCTTCTCCTCCTCCCTCACTTTGAAAACCCTGGAGTCTGTGACATAGTGATGCCTCTCTTGATGTCTTGGGCTCATTGTTCAGCCACTCATTGAACATAGAGTTCCACTGAGTTAGAAAGGTGTGCTTAGCCCTGTGCTAGGAGCCGGGTGTGAATCAGGCACAGTGCCTGCCCTCAAGGAGTTTAGTGTTTGGTCAGGAGACAAAACATGGGAAATGGTATGATCAAGTATTACGGAAGCACTGGATTCACTGAGGACCAGGGGAACAGGTAGATTCAGGCACGGGAGGGGGCAGTCAGAAAGGCTGCTTTAGGGGCTAAGCATTCTCTTCGGGCTCTCCCAGCTCTGCCGTCATTCTGGTAACACATGGAGTACGTTGAGTTGTGCTGTGAACCGTGGTATCAGTGATACCGCTACAGGGTATGCAAATGTGGACAGTGGTCACTCCCACACTCCGTGGCTGAGTCTCCTCTCCACTGTGAGGCTTGCCTCTCTTAGCATCTGGGTTGCCTCTCCCCTGTGGCTGTGTTTCGCAGGTTGGCACAGGTAACACCCGACAGGTGGCTCTAAGTGGCTCCTGTGGGGTTTGGAGCCACAAGGTCTGACCGCCGGGGTGGAGGAGAGCTCCTGTAAGACTTCATTGCCGGTCTGCTCAGAGTAAGCTACGTGGTCCACTTGGGAGTCTGATGAGACGCCCACAGGTGCCTGTCTGGCGTGGGCCCCTACACCCACGAAGAAGCTCTGACATGTGCGAGGGTCTCAGCGCTCGGGTAGCACTGTGACCGGTGGAGCCATAGCCTGTCACAGCAAACCTGAGCCCTCACCGAATTCCAGATGCACCCAGCCAACGCCCATAATGGAAAAGCCAGCGACGCTCCAGGTTTCTTCTTGAGATATTTTCTTTCCCAGTTAGAGGCTGCTTTAATTTTTTTTTTCTTCTTTTTTAAAGAGAGACCATCTAAACCACAGGTGGCAAACACAAGGCCCTTGGGCCAAATCCGGCCCTCCACCTGGTTTTATCCAGCCCAGCACCTTGATTCTACCCGGCGGCAGCACCGAGCCCTCGCTCAACTGTTAAGCAGTAGTTACATTTATACAGTTTTAAAGTTACATTCGGCCCTTTGAAGGCAACCACGGTGAAAATGATGTGGCCACCGGGTGAAAATGAGTTTGACTCCCCTGCGCTAAGCCTTCCTCTTAAATTTTTTATATTTACTTATTCACTTATATTTTATTGTATATATACATATACATATATTTTAAATTTTATTTTTACTTACTTATGTCAGTTGCTTTCTAGCTGGAGAGATTTACAGATAGGGAAAATATTTCCTGGCCTTTTGATGTTCATGAAACCCGAAAGTGGCAGTTACCTAATCTTTCTAGTTTGTGAGAGTCTTGTTCTTCTTGAGGAAGGAAAAGGCAGCCACACTGGAGGGGGGGAGGGGGGAACAGCAGAGTGCCTGGTACCTTTCATGAAGGTACGAAAGTAGGTGTGGTCTAGAAGAAAGGGCGCAGAGCCGGGAGCCCAGCGCTCCCCTTTGTGCCCTAGCTCAGCCCCTAGCTGACCATGTGACCTGGAATGGGAGCTTCCACTTCTCAGTAACACTGTGCCCTCCTTTTTAGAAAAACAGCAAAAATAACATCTGCCCTCTCTTAAACCTCCAGGATAGTTGTGATTGAGGAAGTCAATATGAAAGATTTATAGAACTGAGATATGCACATGGTAACAAGAAAGCCTTCCCTTTTTGTAGATGAACTGGCGCGTTGTTTAATTCATCCATTCACTCTATCAAAAAGAGGCCACCAGACTAGCTAACATTTCCCGGATGCCTACTCTGATCCTGTTACTGGGCCAAACGTTCCACCTGCCACCATGTTATGTCGCTCCCAGAGTAAATCCCTGAGGGTGGGGACTGCTATGAATCAGCACCCTTTTACAGAAAGGGAAACTGAGGCGGCACAGGGAGGTTAAGTAATACGCCTAAGGCTGTATAGCTAGTAAGTGGCAGGTGATGGATTTGAGCCCATAGCTCAAGCTTAACGACTATACTTAGCCTAGTAATTCCACTTCAGTAAAAACGCCACACTTTCCTTCCAGAACATCAAACAGAAAATGACAGTGCAAATCTTTTGCTTATGAGGTGGCGGAGTTTGGGGTGTGGGTAGTCAGAGCCTGCATTCCCAAGGCCGGCTTCTCCTCACAGCCTCAGCCTTTGTGCCTTTGGGGGGCCCACCTCCCATGGCTCACACCCTGTCAGTCAGCTCAGCCGTGGGCAGCGCTGGGGCCCACAGCCCTGCTCAGAAGCAAATTGCCTGTAAGTCCAGTGTTAGTGCCTGTCTCGTGACTGCAGGTCGCTGCGTCTGGGTTTGTTAAGAAGACACTGCGTTTAAATGTGCCGTGAATACCCCCCACTGAGAGGTGGCCGCTGTGTCTGGCAAATGATGCTCCCAGAACACTGTTTATTTTTAAATGTTTTATTAATTTCTCTTCCAAAATGACAAAATGGCCCTGTGTTCATAGACCGAATAGCCTAAGGAATGCTTCTCGTTTGCAAGGCTGCATAACAGGCAGGACACTCGGGCCAGAAAACCCCATATTTCCATGTATCTCTCTGCTCAAATCTCCAGTGGTTTTTTTTCTTTCTTTCTGAGTGATGCGGAGTTGGCAGTGGCTTTCAGCACTTGAGTTAAAAACATCTGATTTCCTTCTCCCTTAGACAGTGAGTGGTCCACAAACACACAGAGAACTCCATTAGAGAAGCTGCATTTACAAGGAGAGAAGGAAGGTTGCGTTAAGGAAATAGACTCCTCACATACTGGCTTCTAGGCTGTTCTCTTAGGGTTCTCTTCGAGGTAGTGCAGGGTTATTGCTGTGTTAAAGCGGGAAACCTTAAGGATCATTCTGGTAAATGAGTGTTTTGATGTCTGCAAAAGCTCAGAAGAAACTCAGGTTACAGGAGAAAGGAAAGGGGAAAGGTCCTGGCAAATAGGAATCAGGGTAGAAAAAGGAAAGGAAGGTAAATTAGAACAGGGAGGGCACATGCTGAACTGGGGGGCTAAATGTGGAAATGTTTAAGTCTCAATATGTGTAAAAGCGGATAAAAATATAATAAATCCCTGGGTAAGCATCACACAGCAGCGACGATTATTACTGAGCGGCCGGTTTGTTCCGTGCAGTTCCCACTGCTCCCCCGCCCGGTCAGCAGCCTTTGAAGCAAACGCCTGTACCCCTTCCTCCATATTTTAGTAGGTGTTTCTAGAAGATAAGGACTCTTCTAAAACATGACCTCAGTATTATTATCACATCTAAAAAATAACACTATTTCCTTAATATCATCAAATATCTAAGTCAGTGTGAAAATTTCCAACTTCCTTACAAATGTGATCATTTTATATTTATGGTGGTCGGTTTGGAATAGGATGCAGATAAGGTCTTTAAACCTATAGCTTCCCGCTCCATCTCGTTTTTTTCCCCTTGCAATTTGTTTGTGGCAGGCACTGAGTCATTTGTTCAGCGGAGTTTCCCATAGGTTATATTTTACTGGTTACATCACTGTGGCATATTTTAATGTGTTCTTCTGTGTTTTCTGTCAGTTGGTATCAGAGGCTTGATTAGATCCAAGTTTTTTGTTTTGGGTCCAGCGTTCTTCAGAAAGTGATGCTGTGTTTTTCCATCAGGAGGCACAGAATGCCTGATTCTTTCATTTAGTAACAGTTGATGGTCAGCCCCTACATCCATTTGTGTATTGGGGGGTTGGAAAAATAGGAATATTTTAATTCTGTCACAATTTCTGGGGGGAAAAAGAAAGAACTTTATAGAAAGAAACATCTCTCTTTGGCAATTTGGTTTTCCAGCGGTACAGTCTATATGGGAAAAACAGGCTAAGTGTTTGCTTCTTTCCTTTTATTTACTGGCTTTTCAACATAAATGTTGGTTCGCAGGAATCCTCCCACTGTAGTAAAGTAATACAACCCATGTTTGTATTAAGCATGTTTATGATCTCGTGGATTTAAACATATTTGATATTGTTTCAAGTCCACGGAGTTATGCTTAGCCGTGTCTGCATGACCCTGTCTTGGGCCAGCGGAAGCTGCCTCCCATCAACTCCTGGGTCCCTTTGACACAACCCCTCTAGTTTTAGATAAATAGCTGCTTCTAAGCCTTTTTTATAGGACAGACCTAGGTTTCATCCACAGCTCCACCACTTGCCAGCACTTGATCTTGTGCAGTTACTTAAATTCTGAGCTTCTGTTTGCTCCTCTGTAAAATTGGAACAATCACAGTACCTACCTTTAGAGTGTTGATGCAAGATCAAAATAGTCAAGTGTTTGGCAGAGTGTCTGACACAGGGTAAGGGCTTACTAATATTTCATTTTACAATTGTTATTTGAATTAATGAAGAGCACTATCAGGGCTTTGGAGCTTGTAGATCATTATGCCCCATAAAATCATTAACCCTTCCTGCAAAATGGAACTTAATATTAATGTAAGAAAGAAGGCCATCTTTTCTGTGGATTGGTCGATGGTTTTGCTGAATGCCACACTTAGAATTCAGAGGGGAGAAGAGAGAAGAGGAAGAAGCACAGGTGTGGGAAGGATCTGAAACCACAGCAGTGAGGCCAGGTGCTGGAGGGGGAAGTCACTTCTGAGAGCCCTGTGCCCTCATTGGATGTGGCCTTGGCTGTTGCCATAGAGCATGACAGGGTTGTGTTGAGAACGCAGTGAAGTGTGACTCATGGTTAGCTGCCCCATCTGCCCTCCCAACTTCAGGCCTGAGGGAGACGCTAGTTTAGGGGCAGCGAGCCGTTGGGAACACTCCAGCGGTTCCATGCCCTAACCCGGTTCTCGTGCCCCTGAACCCTTCTCCCCTGCGATCTGGCACCCCGTTTCCTAGTGAGGGAGTCAGTCCTCTGACGCTCACGGTACTCCTGCCCTTAAGCGTGTTTCACACCTGCCTGTGACTGGGGGGGGGGCTCTGAAAGCTCAGTGGGCTCTCTCTTTGTTTCCTCATTCACATGGGCCAAAGGGTTAGCTTATTATTGATCTTCTTATAAAACAGTTTTTAGATTTTTGTTTGTTTAGTCTATTGTTTGTTTTGGTTTGCTTTGTTTTTTGCTTCATTTAGATCTACTTTTGTGTTATCAATCCCTATGTTCTCATTTCTTTGGGTTAATTTTTTTTTCTTTCTTTAGATTTGGACTGGAAAATTCAGTTCATTTAGTCCCACTTTCCTATTTTCTATTAAATACATTGAGATCATTTACTCATGCTCTAGCTTTCAGTTCTAAATATTCTATAATTTCTATTTGAATTCCTCTTTAGCTATACATAACCTTGAAGTACATCTTTATCAATTTCCATAGGTATGGGGTTTTTGGTTTCTTTTTTGCTATTATATGCATCATTCACTTCTGATTTTGTTGCACTGTGATCAGCAAATATGACCTCTAGGAGATCGTGCTTGGGAGAAATTGATGGCTGAAGTTATGATCCATTTGTACCAACATTTCACTTTTTCTTGAAAAAGAAATGAGAGAGATAGCTAAGCTGTTCAGATCCTCTTCAGTGTCACTGTCTACAAGTTGTCATCGAAGCCACCACACTCTGCCAGCATCCCAGACACAGCAATGCCCGTTCAGTGCTGATTTGTTTGGTATGGCCCATGAAACACACCAAGGCCAAGGAAAATGGTGCTTCTTTCATTTTTGCAAATAAGGTTAATACCACTGGAGTCTGAATTCTGTTAGTCTCAGCTGAATTAGCTTGTAAAACCTGGGCTCTGGTTTCAGGTGGATAATCTTGGCTGTTGCAATCATGGGTATTTGTGCTGTGCAATAATCTAAGCATGGAACTGGTAAATGTTCTCATAAAGAACAAAAGGTGGGGGCTGGCCGTGGCTTGTGTCCTGGCGTCAGGCATTATTTGAAGTCCTTGCCCTTGGTCACTGGTTGTGCGGGTGTCATGTAACCTCCCTGAGCCTCGTTCCTTCATCAGCTATGTGGATATGATACCACCCACCGTGCTGATCACAGGGTGTTGTGGTGCGGCTCAGCCGAGGTAATACACATAAAAGTCCTTTGTGAACTATGAAGGGATCCTCAAACATCAGCTGCAGATGGAGGGCACCTTGGGAAGAAATAGCAAGTGTGGTCTCAATGTGTGTTAACTCCCTTTATTCTCCAAAAGGAGCCTGGAAGGGGTGAGATTGAGAGAAGTGTTTGGAGGCCCCTGAAATTCTTCATGGTGATTCTCCTCTTTTCCCTCAGTGAGGAATACGGAAACGGCAGCCATGACGACCCACGTGACCCTGGAAGATGCCCTGTCCAATGTGGACCTGCTGGAAGAGCTGCCCCTCCCTGACCAGCAGCCATGCATCGAGCCTCCGCCTTCTTCCATCATGTACCAGGTCAACTCTCCCAGGGGCCCGGGGGCTCAGGAACCCTGGGGAACCCCCATGAGGGTTTGCTTTGAAGGCAGAGGGAAGGGGCAGGACTGCATCTCAGAGGTGAAAGGTTGTGAGCTTATGGAGTCCCTGGTGCCCTAATGGAGCTGAGTGTAAGGAATAGATTAGCTAGTAAATGTACACCAGAGCTATTCCTCCTCCCCAGGGGAGGCTTGTTGCTCTGCTCTGACCCCAAATACCTTCCCGGCTGTTCTTGCTGCAGCACCAACCAAGGCTCTGGCAGTTCCGATCTCATGAATTAAATATTGCAATTTAGAAACCCCCAGAGCCTGCCTGGGTAATTACTTTTCCTTCATGTATGTGATAAGAGCTCTTCAACTCCCCATAGCAGCTAATGGCCCAGGGAAGCTGATCACAGTTGTTTGCTTTTGCCTAAGACGGGTGAGCTTGTGCTAAACCATGATCGGATGGGTCAAAGCCATGATCATCAGGGCACGGGGGGCAGGGCATCATGTGGCCGGATTCTGCCTTTCAAATAGCCCCTGGTCTGGGCCTGCAGGGTGAATATGCCACACTCTGAAAGAATAAGTTCATCTGAAATTCTTAGTTGTACTTGACCTTTTGAAAGTTCTCAGACTGCTAATTCAGACTAAATATAAATGCATAATATATTTTACATTTCATTCAGTGCTTAGATTTATGAAACACATGCCTGAAGGTCAACTCATAAACTTGGTGTATTCACATTTTTTAACCCAGATTAAATTTTAATTACATAAATATCTTGTTTATTACAAGTAGTACAGAAAAGTATAATAAAAATTCCTGTAACTATCTATATATGTTTGTGCATAGATCCCCACACATCCCTTTTTACCATATAATTGTATACATTTTTTAATATAACAAGGGCACCATGCTATAAATATACTGCTCTGTGATTTGGCTTTTTTAACTTAAAATTTATTATAGATATTTTCTCTGACGACACTACAGTGCTACCACATTGCATCGAACCACCATGTAGTACGTGCAAGTCCACTGTGTAGGTACACTGTTATCTAGTCAGCCTTTCACTGTTAATGGACATTGGAATGATTTCCAGCTTTCCCCATCACAAAGATGCTGCAGTTATGCCCCCGTATGTCTGTACGTGCACCCTCAGGTGAGTTTTTGCACCTGCTGGGTGAAAGCTGTGCGCATCTAACTCTCAACAGCTCTTAGGTGTGGAAAGCATAAGTAAGCATTCGCTCCGGGGCCCCACCAGGTGAACTGGTGGGACGCAAATGTGGGCCCCGTCTGTAGGCAGCTCCTGCACCATGTGGTTCAGACTGGGATTTGCGGGGGAAGATGACAGGCTGATGGGACATAGCTTTCCGCGGAGAACTGGTGGTATGTGTTGGCAGCAGTTTGTTCCCTGGGCACCCAGCCACCTTGGACCTGTTTTCCAATAACCAAATGTTCCTGTCCTCCAATTCCCACAGGCTAACTTCGACACAAACTTCGAGGACAGGAATGCCTTTGTCACAGGCATTGCAAGGTACATTGAGCAGGCCACGGTCCACTCCAGCATGGTAAGCCTCTGTCACCCTGCCAGGGCGGGCGGGGCTGCGGGCAGCTTGTCACACCAGGGGCATGTGCTCAGCTATGCTGAGGACCCCCAGCCTCAGTCAGACCCAGCTCCGGAGGACCATCCTCACTCCTGCCCCGTCCCCCTCTCAGTGTCTAGGGCCATGCTGTGCCCCATATCTTCCAGCTTTGCAAAACCTTCTCACCTTTAGGGCTCAACTTTATCCTTTATCCCCACCATTCACTTCCCAACATGTGGTTAGATGCTGCCTTGCTTTATACTTTATAGATCGCTGGCTGTGTGGAATTTTGTCTCAAGCAAAACGAAAGGTTTCTCATTAAAGGGATGGTGACTTTGGAATGACATTCGTTGTTGACTCGAGGAAGCTGGTGACCTAAATCGTTCACAAGCAGGGCCAGCTGTCTCATGGGTCAGGTGTCTGACCCATCTGTGAGGGACCACCCCTTCCCTCGTGGGCTTCCATGGGTTGTATTCTCATGCAGCACTGAACCCGGAGGAATTCCAGTTCCTCGTTCAGAGCCTGCGCCTGCGGCTCTGTGGATCTTTCTCACTGTCTCAGCTACATTCTACCCTGGTCTTACCAGACCCTGCCCAATCATTGAATATATATGCGCACTGAGCCCTGCAGAGACTGTGCTAAACTCTGGGGTGGGTGGAGTGCAAGGAGGGATAGGGGCCTGCCTTGATTCTCAGTGAGGCAAGTGGGACATCGACAAGCTTGCCATTTATCAAACACTTTCTGTGCAGATACTTTCTGTGCATTTTTTTGTCCTTACCTCAACCCTGTCAGGTAGGCTCTAGTACAATGCCCATTTTATGGGTGGTGAAAACTGAAGTCCAGGAAAGTTAAGTTCTATGGAGTCGGCTGCTGACAAGTGACAGCTGAACCCAGGTCTGTGTGACTGTAAAACCTGGGCTCTAGGCTACTCTTTGCAAACAAATAAAAGTGCACAAAATTAAAGGTGAATGACACGGTAAAAGCACAAAGTGCTTTGTTTTTGAAGAGGCCTTGAGAGTGTCAGAGAAAGCATGATGAAGGAAGTGGCTTGTATTATATGTATGCATACATAACATATGTAAATATACACACATTACATTATAACCATATGCATATATATGGTCCTTTAAAATGTATAAGGTATACTCAACCATACTATCATTGGAGCCTTATAACAGCCCTGAAACAGCCCATTTTGGGGATAAGAAAACTGAGACCTAGAGAAGTTAATCAGTAAGTTGCTCGTGATCCCACAACTAGGAAGTCACAGGGTTGCAGCTGGAATCCAGGACTCTGCTCCCCAGGCCTGACCTCTCTCCGCTGAACTCTGTGGTCCCAGCTGGTGGAACCAGCATGAGCAAAGACAAAAATGCAAAAAACTTCAAAGACTGCCTGGGTTTGGAATGTAAGATACATATAAGGAGATTCGCTGTGGTATTTATGGAAAATTAGATAAGGGCCCATGCACGGAGGGCATATTCTTTTGATAGAGTGGCCAGTGGCTTCAGTGGCAGCCATGTATTTTCTCACAGTGCTGGAGGCGAGAAGCCCAATACTCAGGTGCCAGCAGGCCGGTTTCTCCAGGGGCTCCTCTCCTGGGCTGGCAGATGGCTGCCTTCTCGCTGTGCCCTCACGTGGTCTTTCCTCCATGGGCATGCACCTGTGGTGTCTTTCTGGGTGTCCACGTTCCCTCCTCTGAAAAGGACACCAGTCGGACTGGGCTGGGGCCCACCCTCAGGGCTGTTGTGCCGTAACCACCTCTCTCTTTCAAGGCCCTGCCCCCAGATGCAGTCCCATTCTGGGGCCCGGGGTTAGGACTTCAACGTGGCAGTTTTGGAGGGACACAACTCAGCCCGTCATGGGGGGTCAGCTGGAAACTGTGTGTTTAGTGTGTTGAGAAACTGCCAGACTATTTTTTCCTAGTAATACTCTTAACCCCTTTCACAGACTATGCAGGCTGTGTGTGTTTGTCTTCCATTTAATTCCTCATAAAATTTTCTGAGGTTGTTATTGTCCCTAAATGGAGAATCTTAGGTTCAGAGGTTCCCTGAAGGCTGAATGGCCAAAGAGCGATGAAGCTGACACTTGAGCCCAGATATTTAGACCCTGAGCTCAGGACTCTTTCTTTTTATTTTTTTAAAAGATTTTTATTTATTTATTTTTAGACAGAGGGGAAGGGAGGGAGAGAAACATCAATGTGTGGTTGCCTCTCGTGCACCCCCTACTGGGGACCTGGCCTGCAACTCAGGCATGTGCCCTGACTGGGATCAAACCAGCGACCCTTTGGTTCTCAGGCCGGTGCTCAATCCACTGAACCACACCAGCCAGGGCTCAGAGCTCTTTCCACAGCATCATTCACCAGGTGAAAGAGGCATTAGCATCACTGCATTTTTTTTTCAGATTTACTTTTCATGCTGTTGTTGTTTCACTCTCTGCTCTGTATTATTTTAAAAGTTGGGTTTAATCATTTTCTTACTTAGGAAAGAGTAACATAAGCTCTCACAGAAAGTGCTAACCTCATGGTACTGTATGATAAGGAAAGTGAACGCTCCTGCTTGTCCAGCCACACGGAGAGCTTGCTGGTCGTAGCCTCATGCACATTCCACCAAAATATCTTTCACTATCCAGTAATATATTCTTATAACTATTACTCATTGTTTGGCCTTTTTAGCCTAACTGCTGTGCATACTGTTTTGCTGCTGGTTTATTTTCTTGCTAACAGTATATCTGGGACAACTTTTGCTCTTGGAACAAACAGGTCTGCATCTTTGTTTATAAGGTGGCCATCCATCTGCAAAAAAAAGTGGCCTCCTCACAGAGCCCTTGGTGTGTGATGAGGAGTTTAGGCCATTGTTTCTCAAAAACTAGCTGTGCACCTGGGAGGGCGAGTCACCTGGGAATGTTACTGAAATGCAGATTCTGAGTCCCCAAGCCCAGGTAGCACCCTGAGGCTCTGCCTTTCTAGTAAGCCCCCCAGGTGATGGCGATGCTGCTGGTGCACAGACGACCTGAGTGGTGAGGACGGAGGGGCCGTTGAGAAGCTTGTGGCCCCAGCGCAGTCTCTCCCTGATGAGCGCGCTTTGCTTTTCAGAATGAAATGCTGGAGGAAGGGCACGAGTATGCAGTCATGCTGTACACCTGGCGCAGCTGTTCCCGAGCCATCCCCCAGGTGAGACTCTCCTGACCTAGTGGCTCTCTGGCCTCCAGGGGGCGCCACCCCCCCTTCACATTCCCTCCATTCAAAACTCCAGCTGGCTGGGAGCAAAGTGAGGGGGTTGGGGGGAGGGTGGCCCGCAGAAGACATTTGAAGAGTTTCCCATAAAACTGATGCCAACCTAGAAAAGTTTTCATTCAATCTGTTTTATTTGGAAAACAATAAATGCTAGCTGTATGTCACCCAAACCACTGCAGAAGGGTATAAAGTAAAAAGCAAGCTGCCCCCCTGCCACCTGCTCTCCACCCCCCTGCCACTCAAACCCACCTCCCAACAGAGCATGGTCACTATGCGCACTTTGCTGCTCCTGTCTGGGTCTTTTTTGTTGACTGTCATGAGTATGTCTATGATGATTATTCTGTAAATTTTACAGAAGCGTGTTGCGTCTTATCTTGTTCTGCCATTTGAGTTTTTGCCCTTTATTCTTTATTGTTGACATTTATTAACATCCTGTCTGTATGTATGTTGGCACATTCGGATCATATGTTGCCATCATGGTACCGGCAATCATCGTACAAGTCACAGTTGAACAGAATCCGCGAGGCGCCGATGTGGAAAGGGAGGCTGTTCCCTCCTCCGCTCCTGGCCCCCAGGGCGAGCTGCTCGTTCAGTCCGCTTTGCGCCGCTTCAGACTTTCTGTGTCTATAATACGTGGACACACAAACACACAGTTTTGTTTTGTGTTTTGTTTAACAAAAATGGGATTGAATTACTCTCCCTGTCCTGTCGCAGTTTTCGCTTGTCCGTTTACGGCAGCAACCTCTGCGTGTTAGTTGCCGTAGGGCTGTCTCATTCCTTGTGGCAGTTGCACAGTGATGCTGAATGAGTGTCTCACATTTTACCCATTCAGTCCTGGACTCCTGGGTATGGAGCTTATTGCTCCTGTTTTAAGAATTTCTGAACAGCAGTGTGAAGAATGACCTTGTCCTTACCCTTCGCGCACTCTTCGTCACAGGTGACAGTTTCTCACTGTCACAGGGCGACAGTTTTGGTCACCCTGTTAGCTGTCTCTGGTGTGCATGCCGTGAAAACACCTGCCACGTGACTGATGTGCTGAAACCCCTGGGCAGAGACCATGGGCTTGGTCTCTGGGAGGGGTCAGAGTGAGGAAATGGCTGCAGGGGGGGGACCCTGCAGATAAACGGAGACGACTGTGCGGCTCCTGGGCACGGTGCAGAGCCCACTGAAGGGGTGGAGGGTCCCGTTCTTGGGATCAGCTGGGTTCTCCCCAGCAGCCAGTGTCTAGGGGGCGTGTTCCCCCAGTCAGACCCATCAGACGGGGCTGCCCCAGGCTCCCGTCACTAGGGCAACCTTATCATTTATCATCCTAGTAGAGAGTGAAAAGGGGCCCTTTAACGGGGCAGCAGGCGTGAGGCAGGACTGTGTGTGCCAGTCAGGATGCCTGGAACCCCTCACCCCACAGGTGAAGTGCAACGAGCAGCCCAACCGAGTGGAGATCTATGAGAAGACAGTGGAGGTGCTGGAGCCGGAGGTCACCAAGCTCATGAAGTTCATGTACTTTCAGGTGAGGAGTTGAGTGAGTCTGGACCAGGATGCTCGGGAAGTCTCCCACTCTTGTAGACACATGGGTCTGGGTTTTTTGTGCCATGTTGCTTATTCATTTGGCAAATACTTGTTGAGGGCCCTGGGTGGGGGGCACGAGCAAGATGGCTCCCCCTGCACATAACTTCTATCCTCCCGAGCATGAAAGGTGTGCTCTGGGCAGGAGGAGAGACTGGCAATAAACAGTACACAACCATTTTCAGGGCATAATCTGTGCTGTGAGTCAAATAGCATTTCAAAAATCTCTGGGCTAGAGGGTATCTGTGACCTGGTGCAGCTCTAGGGACGACCTCTCCGGAGGTGGCATTTGAACCAGGGTCGGTGAGATGAGAAAGGCTGCTGAGTGATGATCCCAGGAAGAGGGTTTCAGGTGGAAGGAACTGGAAAGCCAAGGAAGGCCCTGAGGCCTGACAGAGCCCACCTGACGGTGTCAGAAGCAAGGAAGCCAGGGAGGCGGCAGAGTGGGAAGGGGGAGTGGGAAAGCGTGGGGCGGCAGAGGCAGCAGGGACCCTTTCACATAGGGCACGAAGTTGGACGTGAAAACAATACGTGGATTCTATTCAAGCACTGCAGAAGCCGCTGGAGGTTTCTGAGTGACGCGATCTGGTTTGAGGTTCTACAACATCTGGCTGCTGGGTGGGAAAGGGATGGGAGGTGGGGGCAGTACAGATGTGAGGGTCGAGAGGGACTGGAGTGACAGCAGGGAGGCCAGCTGGGAAGCCAGGAAGAGTGATTATTTAAAGGAGGGAAAGAGCAAAGATAGCCAAGGGCATTCAAGAGGGCAAGCTAGTTAAAAAAAGAAAGGACAAGCTGGTTAAACGGAAGTAACAAAGGAACAATAACGCAAACTGGTTGATCATCATGCATGTGCCAGAAGCTGCTCAGGAATGCAGGTTGAGCACTTTAAGACCGGCCTGCACCCCCAGCAGGAGTCGTGTTACACACGTGCCCTGCCCAGGCCCCACCGGGGAGCTGAACTTCATAAACAGACTCCCAGGCGCTGGTCACTGGTCAAATGTCTGCTCAGCGATCACTGGCCTCCTGGGGGTGGGAGGTGGGATGCTGGGTAGGTGCTGGCAGCCCAGGGCAGGGACGCTGGCTTCCGAGGCAGAGGCCCAGGTTCTGCCACACGGTGACTGCGTGCCTGTGTGTCACTTAGCCTCTCTGACACCTTCAGTTTTCTCACCATGGAAATAATACCTCACCACAGTGTGTGGCGAGGATGAAAGAAGTTTATAAAGAACTAGGTAGAGCCCTGCCCACAGGGCAGGTCTAACACATCGAAGCTGCCGTTATTAGCATCAGGGATCTGCCTTCAAGGAGCCTAAAATCTCTTTAGGGAGGCAGATCCAAGAGAGAAGAACTATCCAGAAACCAATTAAGTGCTACGCTGAGGGCCTCCTGGCAAGAGAAAGTGGGGTTTGGGATCCTGTAGAACTGCACTGTGCAGGCAGTAGCCACTGCCCCCAGGTGGCTGTTTACATTCATTAAAAATAAATAAAATTGAAAATTCAGTTCCTTCGTTGCCCTAGCCATCAAGTGCCCTGTAGCCACATGGGATGAGTGCTTCTCCTATTGGGCTTTGTAGACGCAGGACATTTCCATCATTACAGAGAGTGTTACTGGACTGGGACTCTAGAAGGAAAAAGCACGGCCTGGTCTGCTCTTGGCAGGAGAGGAACTCCTGGCCAGTGGGGCATCCCGCCCTGAGGAGTGGAACGCACCCGAAAGGAGTAATTTCTCTCTCCTTTTCTCCTCCTCGTCTGCCGCCTCCCCTCTGGATTACTGCTTTAGCCTAGTACTTTGTGACTGTTCAGTAGCTTTCTTTGGTAACAGATTTACTCAGCTATAATTCACAGACCATGTAATTCACCCATGTAAAGTAGACAATTCAGTGGCGTTTAGTACATTCACAGAGTGGTATGTCCATTACCCGGGTCAATGTATGCCGTCTCCATCACCCAAAAGGAAACCCCACAGCGCTTCGCTGTCACCCATTACACCCTGGCCGTCCGTCCCAGCTCCAGGCAACCGCCCTCCCCACCCCTCTCCCTGCTTTATTTTTTCCCATAGCATGCATCGCGTTGTAATGTGCAGAAGTAGTTTGTTTTCTGTCTTCCCTCACTAAAAATAAGCCGGTTAGGATAGAGGTTTATTTTTCTAGTTTGGTTCCCTTCTTTACTCCAGTGCCTAGAAGGGTACCTGGTACATAGCAGATCCTCAGTAAATACTATTTGTTGGACGAATGAACCTCTTCCTCTGAATGTCTCTTACTCTTGGTCTCTACCACCGTGTTGGTGCCCGACACTGTCCTAGGAGCTAGAATACAAAACCGAGTAACGCGCGATGTTTCTCTGCGAAGGTGTGACTAATGAGTACATCCGTTCAACTCACTTGGGGGTTGTGGGGGAGGTGCCAGGCTTCCCTTGAAAAATCAGCTTTGGATTTTTCCTCTGAGGAAGACCTTCTGGCGGATTTGCCTTCCTCTAAATGTCTAGGCTCGGACTCGGGCCCCAAGGGAGCCTCGACCCCGCTCCACACCTCCGAATGCGGAGAGCTGCCCCCTGGCGGCCTCATCCTTACGTGCGCCCCCCTTGCCCCTGCAGCGCAAGGCCATCGAGCGGTTCTGTAGTGAGGTGAAGCGGCTGTGTCATGCCGAGCGGAGGAAGGACTTTGTCTCCGAAGCCTACCTCCTGACCCTGGGCAAGTTCATCAACATGTTCGCCGTTCTGGACGAGCTGAAGAATATGAAGTGCAGCGTCAAGAACGACCACTCTGCCTATAAGAGGTCAGTCCCCGCTCCGCCCACTTCCTGGGTCGTTGGCCAAGGGGAGGAAGAGGATGGAGCCCATCTAACAGGCTCCTTCTCCAGAACCAAACGAGCCACTCCCCAAGCACACAGGACCTGGTTCTGTGGTTTGATGAAAGGTGCAGGGCTGGCTGCTGGGGGAACTGGGTCTTTGAAGAGTTTTCTGTCTCAAGATGGAATTGGATCTTCATTCCCTGCCTGTGGGGCAGCAGCATCCTCTTCTTGTCCGGTGTAGTACAGCATCATACGATTGTCATAAAATGACCACAGTAGTCATTCCCGACAACATCACACAGCCAGTTCAAACTGCTTCTGTGAAAGAAGGGGTGGATTGGCCCCCAGAACTGAGAGGCCCCTGTGTACCTGGATCCGGGTACTCAGAGGATGTTGGTCTAGTTCCCTCCACCTCTCAGCTCGCCTGTCCTCAATATGGGCTCATTCTCAGGCAGGCTTGGCCCTGGAGTGGCCTTCCTTAGGCCAGCATAGCCACCCTGGCTTCACAGGAAGGAAAGGATGCTCCTCCTTACAAATACTTTTGCAAAAGTCCCAGTGGGGGGTCGTCATCGCTCCAGCTTAGTCCTGTGCTAGGTCCTTCATCCGTCACTGTGGTGGGAGGGGGCTCTGATTGGACAGGTGCTCGCCCACCCGTGGTGTCACTTGGGGGTCAGTGTCAGCTTAGAAGAGAGAAGGACCGAGGCTAGGGAGGGGGTAGTTCCTTTCTAGAAATTAAGGGACAGCCACCCCAAAGTGGGGTAGGGAGTCAAAAGCAACAGATTTCCTCTATGTTGTCTGGACATACCTCTTGGGAGGGATTTTCTGTGTCCCTGATAGAAGGACCCTTCCTCCTTGAGCCACATCGTCCTGGGACTCCCAGGTAGCTGGAGAAAGCAGACCATAGGCTGATCCTCAGTGTGTCATCCTCCCGAGTGAGCTGTGAAACCTGAGGCTGCCCAGTGGGCACAGCCCCAGCTCCAGCCTGACTCAGCAATGGCACCTCTCACAAAGGTCCATAGACAGCTCATAGCGTAACATCTCCCCCCAGTTTCTCCCCAACTCCTTCCATCGTGGTCACAGCCGACATGCTCTGTGGGCCAGCTGGAGTCGTGAGTGGGGTGGGTGTCTTGTCCGAGTTGTGACTGTCAGGCTGTGCCACCACCAGGTTAGGCTGGGAAAATCTGGGCCACTGCAGCCTTCTCCCTTCCAGTCCTGCGTGTGCTCCCCACGCAGGACTCACCTGTAATCCTGATGGGTTAAATAGACTTTGGTTTTCTGTGGAATGCTTTGCTTTAGAAACAGTGAGGTTTTCCAAATAAAGAACATAATACACAACAAAAACAGCGCCTCCTGCCTGTGGCTCTGCTCTGTGACTCACTGGCCACCATGGAGGTCAGCTTGAGGCCCAGAAGATGCTTATTTCGCTCCGTCTTACCACCTCCCGCTAGTGGATAGGATGCTAGCTGCCCTTAAACTTGGAGTTTGACCTTCAGGGCATTCTTGCCTCTGAATTTCAGATGCCCTTGTCACAAGAGTGTAACCAGCTCCTAATGACATGACTCCAGAACATGCTCTCCTTTGACATTAGTCACCTGTGATGTCAGGGCTCGTTAACCCGGGGGCGGGGGGCAGCGTAACTCTGGGTCAGGTGGGAGCGGAGCCCGGGAGGCCTGCTTAGGGGTGGCACCTGAGCATTCCTCTCAGCCACACCCGTGTTCTAGGGCTGCCCAGTTCCTGAGGAAGATGGCGGACCCTCAGTCTATCCAGGAGTCACAGAACCTGTCCATGTTCCTGGCCAACCACAACAGGATCACCCAGGTGAGAGCACGCCCCCTGTGTGTCCTGGCGCCTGAGGCTGGGTGGACCCTGCGCAGAGGAGCCTAGTGCCCGCTGCCTGGCTCAGGAATCTGGCTGCAGACCTATGTCTCCCCTCCCAACTGCACATGAATGCCTGCACCTTCTCCAGATTTTGTTCCCCAAAAACCTTCTCGGCCAGTATCCTGCCCCGGTCGGTAGAGGCTGAGAGCCCGGGTTCTGGAGTGAACCTGCCTTGTTTTCCAACCCCGGACCTTTCACCGACCCATTGTGAGACCTTGGGCAAGGTCTAAGCCCGCTTCGTCATCTGTCCAGTGGGGCTTTTTTTTTAGAATATTATGAGAAGTAAATGAGATATTGTATAAAACACACCTCCCCACCCCCACCCCATGGTAGGCAGAGCCTGACAAAAGGCGGGGGCACAGGACGCTCTCTGTAGCTGTTATCACTGCCGCTGCTGCTCAGCCAGGGCACGCCCACCCGGCTGTGGCTCTCACGCTCTGTCTGACCTAATGTAATCTGTCTTGCTCGTCTGTCAGTTCAGCCTAAACAGGCAGCAGCAAGAATGTCAGCAGGACCCAGGCTGAATGAGGCCCCCCACCTTCACTGGGACCCCTACTCTGTGTTAAAGGCAACAGGCTGTCAGCTTGGAGGCTCCAGGCTTCTTTCCAGGAGACGCAGCCCCTTGTTGTTGGGCCCTCCTCTCAGGAGACGTGTTTCTGTACCCCTGGGTCCTGCCAGGAAGGAGACCTGGGGCCCTGCTGTCCTCCACCGGCTGGGTCACCCCCCATCATCTGAAGAGATGTCATGGCTACATCCACACCCCCAAAACTAAACCAAGATTACTTTATCGTAAAGCTGAACTGTTTTTTGGTTCAGCCCAAGAAAGTCCTTTCCAACCATCAAAACTTCAAGGAAATAAAATGGAGGCCTCCAAGAGGAGCCAGTTCCTTGCTGTGGGAGATGTGCAGGAGCTCCGACCAGCCCCAGGGGACATCGAGAGGATGCAGGCCTCATCCCCTGGTGGTCAGCTGTGGGGGGTGCGGGATGGGTATGGGAGCACACACTGTCACTTCCCCTGTGGAGTGGGTGAGGAGGGGGCAGGAGAGGGGCTAACCAGAGGGGGCGCTGCTGTGTAGTGTCTCCATCAGCAACTGGAAGTGATCCCAGGCTACGAGGAACTGCTGGCAGACATTGTCAACATCTGCGTGGATTACTACGAGAACAAGATGTATCTGACCCCCAGCGAGAAGCACATGCTCCTCAAGGTACAACCCCTGTGGTCAGCACCCCGGGGCCTGAAGTTGCCCTCTCACCTCCTTCTTGCTGAGAATCACTTTTTAAAAAAACAGTATTTATTTTTTCTAATTTAAACATTGATATAGATCTTACTGCACATAATATTACAGAACAGACCCAGGGAGGGCGGGTGGCAAATGATATACTATTACCAAATGGACCCACCCTTGTGCTCCAGGGGCCCTCTCCCCCACCGTACTAGGTTCACCTTGCCTGCTGCCAGGGAAAGACATCTCTCAATGCCAGAGGTTGGTGAAAAGGAAGGGGATTATTTATTTTAAAAGTTATACAGACTTAGAGTAATGACTTAATGTCGTCATTAAAAATACTAAAGTCCTTTAGAATACCCACAAACGCACAGTCCTTCCTTCTCCCCTTTGCCCAGTCCAGGGTACGGTACCTCAGGAAAAGAAGTAGAAGTCCACGGTTCAGGCAGCCCCTCAGTTCCGGCACCATCAGCTGTGTTACCACCACGTTCTCCAGTTAATCCAGAACCACGTGGCACCTTCTCAGGGTCCACCAGCAAGAGTCCTTTCACCCTTTTTCTTCCAGGCAAAGTCTCTCCTGCTTCCTAAGCCATGTGGCAAAAGAGAGCACCCTAAAGCTGCATGGTTCCAAAAAGCCCAACATGGCTGCCGCGCCTGGGTTTAAATACCTGCGCCAGTCTTCCTCTGCAGCCCCATTTCCGACTCCTCCCACAATCAGTTACACCTGCCAGCATTCCCGTATTCTTCCAGCTTTACTGGGCTGCCATAGTAAGTCCGGGCAGGTGTGGCCCCATGGCGTGGAGCCAATCATCTACAAGCTTTTATGCAGGTGCTGTACCCAGAGGGAGTTGCCTCCCAGTTACATCATGGGTTGAAGTCACTCCCATCCCCCTGGCTCAAGGCATGACCACAGCTATTTAATATATCTATGAAACCAGTTAAAGGTTATAGATATGTTAAATGATCATTCTAGAGGTTATCTGCAAAACTGTTGCTATTCAAAACCACTCTCAATGGCCCTGCTCCATGCGTCCCATCCCGCAGACTTGTGGGGGTGAGGACATCCTATATATATATATTTTTTTTTTCTAATATTTCCTGGACACCCTGAGTTCTGGACCCTATTACAAATCCCCATTTGGAGTTCCCCCTTGGCTGCACCCTGTTACAATAATGTTTTATAAGCTGTTTTTTTCCCTTTAAACCAGGCATCATTAAGGATATTTCTGCATGTAATTTTTAATGGCTGCCAAGTAGCTCGTGGTATGGGGACATTGTTACTTGACAAACCCCACCTCTCACAGGGTGTCTGTTTGCCCATCTGCACCGAACACTCACAGCACACCCTCTGTGTGCACACCCTTGTCAGGTCAGATTTCCCGGGGGAGAAACCACCAGCTCAGCGGGAAGGCCAAGTCTTTGAGCCTTTGCTCTGTTTTTCCCAAATCATCACATTGGATCCATCAATTTACAAGTTTACTTTTTAAATGATCAAGTTATAATTATTATTGTAGAATATCTGAAATATACAGAGAAGCACAAAAAAAGTTTTAATCTTTCACAATCTTTCCATCCAGGGGAAAGTAAAATGCTTTACTTTTAGCATTTTAATGTATTTCCTTCCCATTTTTCTGTTTTTATATATTTTCAACATATGCAGGATATATAAGTTATGCATGTGTAAGTTTTATCCCTTTTCATGAAATGTATTGGAAGAGTATGCAGATATTAAATAATGTCACGTGCATAAGCTCCCTTTTTTAGCTATTACTTTAATGTTGGCTGCTTCGGATGTTTCTCATTTCTCTCTGATAGCTATAGCACTGAAACGAACAACCTCCATATGTTTTTTTTTTTAAATGCACGAACTCTTTTTTTAAAATTGATTTTTAGAGGAGAAAGGAAGGAAGACAGAGGGGGCAAAATACATCAGTTTTGTTGTGCTATACTTATTTATGAATTCATTGGTTGATTCTCTATGCCGGTACTGGGGATCGAACCCGCAACCTTGATATAACTGAGCTACTGGGCCAGGGCCAACTTTCATACGCTTAATACACGCAGCATCGCCCCTTTTGATTCTTCCCCAAAACCTCACCTTTCAAGCTCTCCTGGCGGCCATACTTTTTCTTTCTCTCCTCCATGTCCCTCTTGCTATTCTAAGCATCCCAGGCCTGTTGGTGTTCCCTTCTTGACATTCCCACAGCACCCGATGGAGCTTGCAGGGCAGCGCGGCTTTGCGCCTTGTTCCCTCTGGCCTCCTCCGCACAGTCAGAAATCCAGGGAAGTCGCGTGGCCTCTCTCCGCCCCAGTGCTGTGCCCGGACAGTTACCATTGCTCTCCGCCAACGAGGGTACCAATTTCCAGGCTACGAGCATGCTTAGATGCGGCATTCCAATTCTCAGGCCTTCCTTTTCCCTCACCTGCCTTTAATCTTTACCCACCACAGCTTCTTACCCTTCCTTCCGCTCAGTATCCTGCGTCTAAGGCCTGGCCCGGACACGGCGTTGCTCTTTCTAGTTTCTGCAGTTTGTCAGTGAACACAGACGCCATCAGGTGGCGCCACTCCCCCTTCACAGAGTAGTCTGGCCCTCACCCGCAGAACCACACAGTGGGGGAAGCGACCTTACCAGTCCTCTAGTTCACTCCCTCTGTGTCGGTTGTGACTTGCCCGTGGTCACATAGCAACTGTGAGCCAAGGGAGGCTCCCCTTGTATGTTTGACTAAAAGATCAAGCCAGCCTTCAGGAAACGATCAACTGGCCTGGAGTATCAGGAATTTGTCAACCTGCTTCTTAAGCATTGTCAGGCAAAAGTTTAAAAAAAGTATTCTTATTTTAAAAATAAAGTCCCCAGTGGCTCCTCAGGAATCTTTACATTATTATTACTGTTTCCTGGGGGAAAGAGGTAAATAGTTTTACGTTCACTCACCATTTGGCAAGTGTTTCTCAAGTGCCTGAGATGCGCTGGGCCCCAGGGATGCAGCAGCACCAGCCGCCCCAGTCCCTCCTCTCAGGAAGGACCTGAGTGCACACCCGTGGTGTCGTCAGACGGCCCGGGCTTGCGTCCTGTCTCTGCCGCTTTCTCGCTGTGTGACCTTGGCAAGCTGTCTGACCTCTCTGTGTCTTTGAGTCCTCATTTGTGAGCAAGGTTATGGTGTGGAGCTTGACTTACTAGGCTGTTGTGAGAACTAAGGACAATGCCTGTGAAAGCCCTAAGCTCGGACTCAGGCCCGTAGTCAGGACTCAAGCAGTGGCTGCCACAGTCACATACTAAGGAGCCATCTGCATCTCTTCACAGAAATCAGATTTCAGGTTGAAATTAAACCGTGTGTTCTTTCTTTATTTGAAGGCACTCGTGGGTTTTTGTAATAGAACGTGTAGCACAGGGAGTGTGTGTGTATGTGTGTGTGTGTGTGTGTGTGTGTGTGTGTGGTGTACACGTACACAGACCGACTTTTTTAGTTTTTTGAAACTTTTCCATCACATGTGACTGGCTTCTGTGCTCTGCTCCTTCTCACTCAGGTAATGGGTTTTGGTCTCTACCTGATGGATGGAAACGTCAGTAACATTTACAAACTGGATGCCAAGAAGAGGATCAACCTCAGCAAAATCGATAAATTCTTTAAGGTCAGCACCTGGGGGTGGGCAGGGGCCAGGAGATGGTCTCTCAGGGGAAAGAAATGAGATTAGTCAGCAAGCAGTGGGGCTTGTTGGTTGGGCTGCAGCTCTGAGGAGGAAGAGAATGGAATGGCAGGGCCTCCCGCTGCCCTTGGTAGAGGAATCTACAGTAGAGGGGCCCCCTGGACATCAAACACTCTCAAGTCTCAGGATCTGGCTGGAGTTTGCCTGGGAGGCATTAGGATCCTGTGCGCACACTGCTTTTTCCCTTTCCGGGCATCCCCTGCCGTGTAAAGAAAGGTCCATCCCGGACGACAGCACCAGCTTTATTTTTCAGTGTAAATCAGAGCTCACAGAAGCAGAAGGATTAGACTGGATTTTAAGCTGATTGGCACTTGCAAAAGCACAGCCTCTTGCCTGGCCCGCCAGAAGCACCTTGGCTGACCCCTGGCTCTGGGCAGATGCCTCAGAGCATCCATCCTGCACTCAGTCGGTTCCAGTGCCCCAGAGATTTCAGCCTCTCACCCCAGATCTTTGCAAATAGAACACTGCGATTAAGCTAAGCCTTTGAGATGTTCACCAAGGATTTCCTAATTTGGAACTGAATCCCATGTCGTCAGTTGATTCTAGAACTGGGCACTGCAGGCATGGGGTGGGACCCCAGAGGTCAGACACGGGAAAGCCGGGCTTAACATTCACGGCAGAACCTGCAGATGTGACATGGGGGATGCCGGGCTGGGCCTGAGACCCATCAACTCTTCAGGGTTAAGAGGAAATAAGCCACCAAAGACATTCTGTGCCTTGACTGCTTTTTGAGGCTGGAACTTCCATTTTTCTCCGGAGCTGCCCCTAAATGAAAACAGGGCTCGTCTCAGGAGACCTTTGCAAAGTCTGCCTCTGCCTTCCTCAGCGTGACAAGGGGCGAGTGAAATGGACGGACACGGCATTGCCTCGGCCAGGCCGGGCTATAGTCCGACCTGCCACTTGCTAGCTGGATGACTTTGGGAAAGTCACGGAACCTCTCTGAGACTGAGTTCCCCAGCCTCATGTGAATGCTAAGGGATCCGCTTCATAGGGTCTCCTCGAGGGTTCAGTGGGATTATTCTAGTTGTGAGAGCCCTGGGTCATAGTCCTGCCTCCTTGACTTCTAGCTGGTCTGACTTTGGGAAAAGTCACTTATGCCATCTGAGCTTCAGCGTCTTCATTTCTGAAATGGGAATGAAAATAGTACTGACCTCACAGCGTTGTTGTACAGGTTGAGATGCTATTTTTTGTTGTTGTTTAAAAGACTTTGTTTTTCAGGGCAGTTTTAGGTTCACAGCTTAGTTGAACAGAAAGTATGAAGATTTCCCTTACCCCTTGCTCCTCCGATTCATGCACACACACCCCCTTATCGGTGTTCCCTGCCGGAGTGGCGCATTTGCTGTCATTGACGGACCTACATCGACCCATCATTGTCACCCAACGTCTGTGGTTTACATTAGGGATTGCCCTTGACCTTGTACATTCCATGGGTTTTGACAAATGTAGAATGACATGTATCCACCACTATGGTGTCATACAGAGTCCTTTCACTGACCCAAAAATCCTCTGATTTTGAAGTGCTTGGCCAAGTGCCTAGGGCATCAGAAGCAGACCATAAACGTAAATGGCGGCCTCCCCGCCATTTGTCCTGGTCTTCAGATGGGACTCGTCTGCCCTCTGGTGTCAGGTGGTATGATTTCCATTACTTCTCGGAAACACCACAGCAGCCAGCAGCATCCAAGCACCCACTCCGAGTTCAGAGTTCCAAGCAGCGAGGCTCATTTAATCTGAGGAAAATGAGAGCAGAAAGGACCCTGCCCTGGGAGGCAGGCCATCTGGTCCTCATCCATCACCTGCCTGCTGGGTGACCTTGGACAAGTCCCTTTGCCTCTCTGGGCTGAGTGGCCAGAACATATGGCTGGTCAGAGGCAGGGGACCTGTATGCTGGCTGGGGTTCTTTTTGACTCCAGGGTCCCATGGAAGCACCCTCGGAAGCAAGAACTAGGGTCAGCTCAGAAGCCCACGGAGGCCGCCTCCCCCAGTGGAAGGTGGCCACCTAGTCCCCACCCACTGTCTCATGCGCTGTGTTTGCTTCCTTTGCAGCAGCTGCAGGTGGTGCCCCTTTTCGGCGACATGCAGATAGAGCTGGCCAGATACATTAAGACCAGTGCTCACTATGAAGAGAACAAGTCCAAGTGAGTGCCTGCCGTAATGTCTCTCGGCTCCTGCGAGGACGCCCAGCCTGGGCAGGGGGTCGAGGGGCCACTTCAGCCCCTCCTCCCTCCCCAGAGCCCTGGGCAGGCGGATTCCAGAGGGGAGCAGCGGAGGGTGCTCTGTGCCCTTTTGTGCCTGCCCTTTGCTGCTGGGGTTCAAAAGGGCTCAGAGCACAGCCACGCCCCTTCTCTGTCCCAGCCGCCGTGGGACAGCAGGAGTCCCTCCTTGAGAAGGGGGAGGAATGGCCGGCCCTTAGCGGTCGGTGGAGCAAGATGACGCCCTTCACATCACCTCGATTCTGTCCCCAGGTTTTGTGTCTGTGCAGTAAGTATACCGTGGCGTGTGTGGTATGGACAGTTCCCATGATGGAAATGTCGCTGGCCGCACCTTGGGTCGTTTTATGAACCTCCATCCTAGGGAGTCTGGGCTGCAATCCGGGCTGTCTGTGCCTGATGGGAGTGGGGGATGTCCATCTACAGCCTTTGTCACTGGGGTTAGATTTTTTTTTCTGCTGGCATCTCATTCCCAAGCTGAATGATCTCGACCTTTTTATGGGAAAGTGGGGAGGGGTTCAGGGGTGCCCATCCTTGAGCCCCTGTGACTGAGTCTCACCAGAGAAAGCCGGGTTAGCCTCTTTATAACCTGCTGGCTACTAGTGTGTGGGAAGGTTTTCCAGGAAAAGCATGGAGCCGAGAATGTTGAACCCATTTCCTCACGTTTTCTGCATGAATTCTCTACCACCTGAAGCTGGTCGGGCACAGTGAGGTGGCCTGGATTGGGGGCGCATTTGGTCTGAATGGTCTTGTCCCCATCCCTATGCTGGTGACGCAACCTAAAACGGAAGCTGGAGTATAAGTATGAGGAAGTGCGTCACCATCCTGAGTGTTTATGAGGGCTACTTCAGGGCTCCTTTTGAAACATTAAATTCTTGCCAAAAATGTTTATCTGCTTTCCTGGGTGGCTGTGCTTTTCTTCTGTCTACGGGCCACCCAGCACTGGATGACAGAAGGGTAAAGGGGGCTGACTTTTTTCTCTTGGGGAAGGAGAGTGAAGATTTTCATTCATTCATTTCTTCTCCAGTGTAGGGTGGTTTTCTCAATATCTTTCAAAAGTAGAGTTGAGAAGTAGGAGGGAAAGACGAAGAGGGGTGAGGAGAGAGAGAGACAATGACCGTGGCATTCCTCACCATGCTGTGCTTGCTTGCATATCACCAGGTCACTGTTGGGAAGAGGCACAGTCCCTTTCGGTTTCCTTAGTCCCTCCCCAAAGTCCCTTCCAAAGCCAGCTGCAACCACAGACTGTCAGCGTCAGTAGACAGGTTTTTGGAGGTCACCCGTCTTGCTTTTTTACACGGACTCCAGCCCTCAGCAGCCCTAGAGAGGCTGCCAGTCCCTTCTCGCTCGTGTGATTGGTGAGTACGTGGACAGCAGGTATCTGGAAAAGCCTGTGATTGGGTCTTGGAGGAAGAGGAAAGGCTGGCCCACTCGGCCCATGAGCATCACGATGTGGGATGAACAGGCTGTCTTGCTCACATCTGGGTTACCTCTTGGCTCCACCCAGGGGAGCCAGCCACCTTGGCTGGGTCCCAGGAGTGATGTGTAAGTGGAAGGAGCCTGTTCCTTCCGACCCAAGGTGCCGACCCAAGGACCTGTCCGACCCTGTGATTTTCCGTCCAGGTGGACCTGTACCCAGAGCAGCATCAGCCCCCAGTACAACATCTGCGAGCAGATGGTTCAGATCCGAGATGACCACATCCGCTTCATCTCCGAGCTCGCTCGCTACAGCAACAGTGAGGTGAGCGCACTCCAGCTGCTAGGATGGAGGCTCATGTGAGCCCAGGGAGTGAAGGAGTAAGGACCAGGCAGGAAAGAAATGGCCACAGAGGTGATGGACAGCAGGAGTGAGGGAATACACAGCATAGGCAGGAGGGCAGAATGGCCAAGAGCATGGATTTTAGAGCCACACAGGACTGGACTTGATTCGGGCTCTGCTGCTGACCATCACAAGTTAGTCAACATCTCTGTGCCTCAGTTTCCTCCTCTGCAAAATGAGGGTAAGAGTATCCAGAAAGGTTCATTGAGAGGATTGAACTATGATGCATGGAGAGTGCGTTGTGCCTAGCAGAGAGTAATCGGCAATTGTTGGTGACTGTTCGTCTGTATGTGTTCCAGACCACCTCCGCCCCAGATCGCAGGAGGAGCTGAGTTCTGAGCACTCATGCTCATAACACCATCTAAATATTTCAGTCAGCACGGTAACGACTGGTCATTAAACAAGCCAGAAAATACAACTGGGGACGGGATACATGCTCAACCTCAGAAAAAAATAGAGTACGTGAAAGGAGGGAGTATCTATCACATAAAATCCTACCAACCAGCACCAACGATGACTAATGTTTGGACGTATATCTCCCTCTGGACCTCTTTCCCTATAAACCCTCCCGATGAGTGTACATATTGGTTCAGCAGCACAGGTCTCCTGATTGGAAATCCTTTGTTGCCTGGCGCACCTGGACGACCACGCTGTCTGTCCCACGTCCGCTCAGTGGTTCCACTCTGTGGCTGGCAGCCATGGTGCGCACGCTTCTCAAATCCAGACTCAGAAACGGCTTCTATCAAAGAGGCCATGTGTTTGAAATGAAGGCGGTCAGAGAAACGCAGAAGGTGTGGTCTTTGGGCCCGTGGATGGGGACTCGGGTCAAGCGCAAACCGTTGACTTTCTTGACCAGATGTGCCCATCAGCTGAGCTAAAACTACGGGCCTGCCGGACATGCAGGGCTCCTTTTTTCCTGGTCAAGTTTTGGTGTGGTCTCAGAACAAGCCTGGCTCAGCATTATTTTTTAAATTGTATGCTTTATATGTGTACATGCAGATAGTTCTCGTTATCCACAGTAGTTGTGTTCTAGCAAGTGGTTGTGAACACTGAATGAACCAATCTGAACCATTGTTCCAGGAAAAACGCAGGGTTGGGTTCCTGGGAGTCTGTGGTCACAGCGTTTTCAGCTTCTGATCAGTGTGTGACCCCGTTTCATGGGCTTTTCTGTTTGAAGCCACCTCAGGTCATAACAGATGTTGTTGATTTATTAACATGAATTCACAGCCAACAGCACTATAATTTAGGCCTGAAGAAAGCTTATTATGTAAAACACATTTTCTCCAAAAAGCACTCCTTTCTTAGTCTTCTACACAGAACTTCAGCACCAGGCTTGGGGCCATCAGAAATAGTGAAATCATCAGTGTTAAAAAGTACAAAAATGTGAAAAACTTGGCACTGAATAAACCATGGAAAAGACACTTGATTGCAGTATGGAAGCCGAAACAAGAAGGCAGAGCCTCACCTGGTCCAACCTCAGCCGAGGACGGGACCCACATTTTTGTCACTCGGCACATGGCTGTGAGTGGCCACAGAGGCTCTGCAAATACGGGTTTGAGGTTACGAGTACATTTTAGTGAGTCGACAAATTCACAAATACAGAATCCATGAGTAACGAGAACGGTCTCTGTGTGTTTATGTGTGTGCGTGCAAACATATACATATATACACACACAAATATATACACACATTATGTCTATGCACACGCATGCTTGCACACTGTGTGTCACTGTGGAACACTCCACGTGCAAATGGGTGTCTGTCTTCGCCAATGCTTCTTAGTCAGTCCGTCACGTCTAATTAATGAGCCGTGAAATCAGTTTAGGGGCCTGTGATGGGCATTTTGGTGTGAAATAGAATAGAAAACCAGAGGAAACCCCATGTATTAAGAGTAGAGCTGTTTTGTGACCGGCGTTTCATGCGTGTATTTAATATCTTTAGGTAAGGGCTCCTGAGTCTGTGGTGCGCATTTCCTGCTGTAAATGCAGCCAGGAAAGTCGGAAAGCCACCGCCCTGGGAGGCACCAGGGCGGCTGGCGTCTCTCCACCTGCGCTGGAACCCTCGGCCATTCATTTACCAGCCATGAGGCCCTCCGCAAGGCACTGTCCGAGCCTCAGTTTACCTGTCAAGGGGATATAATAATCCCTCCTCTTTGTAGCATTCCTGGGGGGGTCAATGACATAGGGTGTACAAGTGCCAGGCACATGGGCGATGAGGTGACGGCCAGTGTTCCCCAGGTGGTGACGGGCTCCGGGCTGGACAGCCAGAAGTCAGACGAGGAGTACCGCGAGCTCTTCGACCTGGCCCTGCGGGGCCTGCAGCTGCTGTCCAGGTGGAGCGCCCACGTCATGGAAGTGGTGGGTGTCCGTGCGGCCCCTTCAGACTAACCTCTGACCTCTGTTCTCTTGGCATCTGTCTGCTTCTCCCCAAGCGCTCTTTTTTAGCGGCTTTCTTGAGCTATAATTTGCATACCATACCGTTCACCCGTTTAAAATGTAGATTCATTGGTTTTCATTGTACTTGCAAGTTGTGCAATCACCTACTTAGAACATTTTCATCACCTCAAAAATATGATCGCCACCGCCTCCCCCACCGCTTCCCTGTCTCCCCAGTCCTAAGCAACCCACTTTCTTTTGCTATGGATCTTCCAGTTCTCGGTGTTTCCCGTAAGTGGAATCCTGTGATGTGCGGTCTTTTGTGGCTGGCTCCCCTTACTTTGTATGTTTTCAAGGTCCGTCCTTGTTGTAGGACGAATCTGCATTTTATTCCCTCCCGCGGCATGGTCACGCCTCGTTTTGTCTGTGCTTTCCACCGCCGATGACGTGTGGGTTGTTCCCTCCCCACCAGTACTCCTGGAAGCTGGTCCACCCCACAGACAAGTTCTGTAACAAGGACTGCCCCGGCACGGCGGAGGAGTACGAGAGAGCCACGCGCTACAACTACACCAGCGAGGAGAAGTTCGCCTTCGTGGAGGTGGGTGCTGCCCTCCCGGCGTCTCCCGCAGCCCCCCAGGCTGCTGCTCAGGGTCTGTGGCATGGGAGGGGCTGGTTCTGAGCAGCCTTGGGCCCCTCCTGTGCATGCACGTCCCTGTCCGTCTTGTCTGCCCGAGTTCATCTTTGTCAGGTTATTCACAAAAGATTAGAATCTCATTCTGTTCTTAAAAATCTGAAGGAAAGTGTCCACTCCACTGGAAAAATGAGCGAAGGGAAACCAACAGAAGAAACAGAAACAAGAAATAGCTGACAGAGATCAGAGACATGCCCACACAGATGAGTGTTCAGAGAGAACTGCAGGTTAAAACTACGATGAGACAGAGTGTTGTTGGCCACTCAGGATGGTCAGGTCTTAGAAGATTGGTGATCCTGTTGAAGTGTGGGACACAGACCTTCTCAGAGACTCGGGGTACCTCGTGTACATGCCTTTCTATGAGGACAGTCTGGAGGGATGGACTCAAACGTTTAATGTGCATACCCTTGGGCTCAGAAGGTCTTTTGGGAATATGTCCCTGAAAAATAAGCCAACTGTGCAAAGACCTATGCACACAGGTATTTATCACAGTGTTGTTTATAATACCAAAATATGGGAACAGCCAAAATGTCTTTCAGCATGGGACCAGGTAAAATAAGCGTGGGTCCCGCTGTGTCATTGAATACCACGTGGCCACTAAAATGGATGTGCCGACATGGAAGGACATGCACAGTGTATGGTTAAGTAAACAAACAGGTTAAAGAACAGCATGTAAAAATAATTCCATTTATAGTAAAATTAATATACTTTTGCATGTTTGCTCAAAACTGAAGGACATAAGTATTTATATTTTTTATACCAAACCATTAATAGTGATAGTTTCTGGAGGGGAGATTCTTACTTCCTGGTTTATAGCCTTCTAATTTGTTTCTTGTTTGTTTGTTTCATTGCAAAAAGCTATTTCTATTTTGAGGGAGGACAATTCATTCATACTAAGTTGTGAGTGGCAGCTCCCTCTCTCATGACCATCTGAAGCCGGGAAGTCGGAGACCTGGACGCTAGCCCTGGGCCTGAGGCCACTTCCTCTGTGTGCGACTCAGCTTCTTTCTCTGTAAAAGGGAGCTGATTATGTCTACCCACTCCATCCCAGGCTCTTGTTGAGAATCAGACGTCAGTTTTCAGAGGAGATAATGATGTGGATGAGCAGTGGAAGCTGTAAAGGGTCAGACATCTAAGGGGTCCAAGTTGTTCCTTAACGCATCTCCAGGCCGCGCTTTAATGGACTGAGGCTCAGGGGTGTAATTTCTGCCAGGAGACCGACTGTGATCACATGATGTGGTGAAGGGTACTAGACAGACAGGTGTGCCAAGGCGAGCCTGACCTTGATCTCTGCTTGGCCAGGTGATCGCCATGATCAAAGGCCTGCAGGTGCTCATGGGCAGGATGGAGAGCGTCTTCAACCAGGCCATCAGGAACACCATCTACGCAGCCCTGCAGGACTTTGCCCAGGTGACACTGCGCGAGCCCCTGAGGCAGGCGGTGCGGAAGAAGAAGAACGTTCTCATCAGGTGGGTCTCCGGGTGGCCCTTTTCGGTGGCACATCAAAAACCAGGGGTGCGGTACAGGCTGCAGAGGAAGCTCTCTGCTCAGTCAGTATCCGGGGCAGCCTCTGGACACACACAGGCCCTTCTAGCAAGTCTCGGGAAGCCTTGTTAGGAGACTGGACGTTTGAGATGGGTTGGTCCTCGGTCTCTGGGTTTGAAGCCCATTTCCATCACTGTCCAGTTATGTGAGCTTAGTCAAGTTACTTACCTTCTCTGAACCTCTCTTCCCTCATTTGTGAAATGTGGGTGATAATGGTACCTACCTACCTCGTAGGCCAGGGGTGTCAAACTCATTTTCACCGGCGGCCACATCAGCCTTGCAGTTGCCTTCAAAGGGCTGAAATAATTTTAGGACTGTATAAATGTAACTACTCCTTAACCGTTAAGGAGTTGAAATGACATTCAGCCCTTTGAAGGCAGCCACAAGGCTGATGTGGCCCTGGTAAAAAATGAGTTTGATACGCCTGTTGCATAGGCTATTGGGATGATAAAATGAGATAATCCATGTGTTGACCTAAGCACATGGCAGCATGGAGTAAGTATGCAGCAAACACGAGCTGTTATTAAAACTTTGAATGTGCAGTGGTTTAATGAGACTCTCTAGACCCAGCACCAGAAACAGCCATCCCGCCCCACTCGAGTTCTCTGCCACTGCACAGGCTCAGAGCCAGGTCCTCGGGCAGCCAGCGGGCATTGGAATCGCCTGGGGCATTTGTGACATGTGGGCTTCTGGACTGTACCTCAGATCTGTTAAACCAGCATTTCTGCAAGAGGGGGGCCCAGGGTGAGCACCTCTTACAGGCCCCCAGGAATTCCAGGGAAGTGGTCCCAGGACACCACACACTCTAGGAACAGGCTTGCAGGGTTTACCTCCTCCTAACGGTGAAACCTCGTCTGAGCCTCCATCCTTCCTTCCCAGTGTCCTGCAGGCAATTCGGAAAACCATCTGTGACTGGGAGGGGGGCCGAGAGCCCCCCAATGACCCATGCTTGAGAGGGGAGAAGGATCCCAAAGGCGGATTTGACATCAAGGTGCCCCGGCGTGCCGTGGGGCCCTCCAGCACACAGGTAAGTGGCTCCAGGCACAGGCCAGCTCGTCTGACTCAGAGGCCAGCCAGGCCATGGTAGGTCATCCTGGCTGGGCTATGGGGCACGGGCTGGGGGTCCTCAGGCAGGAGGGGCAGGGTCAAGCATCTGCTCTAGCCTTATTCTACTATCTTGTTTTTATATAGGAGGGAGGGCCACTGGTTTAAGATTCAGGAGACCTGGATTCTCGTCCTAGATACCTGTGTGACCTTGGGCACGTTAGATATTCTCTTTGTGCCTCAGTTGTCTAATCTGGCAAATGGGGTAATACCAGGACTGGTTCCAAAGTATAGGAGGAGTTTAAAGTAGAATCTATATGCATCTGTCCTGTCCCTCTTTAATGAACCCTGCCCCTTCCCCTGCACTGGCATCCTAGTTTCAGAATTCACAAGTTCCGCCTCTGACTTGCTGTGTGATCTTGGGAAAGTGCCTTGACCTCTCTGAGCTCTGATTATCTTCTCCATTAAATGGAAACTTTGGAGGAGATTATGGTACTGATAAAATACCCCCTTTTTAATCCTCCTTTGCCCCCCAAAGCACAAGTATCAAAAGCCCTTGACCCCTCAGAGAAAGCCTAGTAATCCGAGATATCCCAAGTTTCCAGCTGGAGCTCCTGACCAACAGGCTGCCTGTGGCTCATCCAAAGCAGTTGTAAGATTACAGGAAAAAATTGAAGAATCTGGGCATTGTAAGACTTTGCCACCTACTTGATGGCTAAAAGCTTCTGGTGGGCTTTTTGAAGTATTGGGGGAAAGCCCGCGGCTCTGTTGCCACTTTTAAAGGTCTTACAGGCCCAGAAGCCCCAGGCTGGGACTCCTGCTTCACTCGCACTTTAAGCCTTTCTCCGTGTACCTGAGTTCTTGAACCACTGCGATGAGCCGCCTGAGGCCACCCCTGGCCCTTCTCACTGTGTGTGCGTCTGTGTCTGGGCAGGGGTTCGGGGAGGAGGGACGAGGCAAGGTGTGTCTCAGCACCATCATCCTTAACGCCCCCTGGCTTCACCACCGCGGGCTGGTTTGCCCTGATCTTGCCTGCTCGTTGCGGAGTGTCCTGAGGAAGCTTCTACAGACAGTTCTGTGCCGTGTTAGGGGCCAGAGACCTTTCTAGCGCAGAATGCCCCAGGGGGGCTGAGCAGGGCTTTGGGTGTTTCTCTGAGTCCTAAGACATGAGTGAGGGAGAGACAGACAAGGCACAAGAGAAACTGGAAAGGAGGCGGGTTCTGCTGGAGGCAGAGAGAGAAGAGAGAGGAGAGAGGACAGAGAGAGAGAGAAAGGAGGACTATTTATAGACAAGCGAAAGGTGAATGTCACTAACAATCAGCACCCCCGGCACCACCGAGTCATGCAGGTGGCACAGATGCATTCGATAGACTCCTAGACAGAGCTGAAAGAACCCTTAGAGACAAACTAGTCCCAGTCCCCACCCCCTATTTTACAGATGGGGAAACTGAGGTCCAGAGAGGGGAAGTGACTTGTCCAAGCCACAAGGTGAGTGACAGGTTGAGGCAGGACAAGAACCAGGTCTCCTGACTCCCACCCCAGGGCTCTGCCAGAGCCTTGGGAGCACAGCAGACGGGGGCCCCTAGCCCCGCTGGGGCGTCGGCTGTGCTGGCGAGTGAAACGCTCTGTTCCATACAAGTAGGTGGGAAAAGAGTTCCCCCTCTTATGGACAAAAGGGATTTTCAGATAGAATTTGATCCAAATCAGTCAACACCCACAGGGATGGAGTTAAAGAATCCTTTTCTGAGGCCTCCCAAGGCCGTCGTTAGAGCAGTGCTTCTGGATTGCAAGGGATGATAGATACGCCCGCGGCAGGGCTGCAGGGGGTGGATGGCGTGCCGCTCCTTTCTGTGGCCACGCTGCCCCTCCCAGTGCCCGGCGCAGGCGGGTGAGAGCCTAGCGGAGGCCCAGAGGCAGCCAGGGCAGACGTGGTGGCAGAGGGAGGTTGGAGCGTCGCAGAGGTGGTTGGCAAGTGGCCCCTAGCAGTCGTGACGGCTTTCCCACCGTATACAATACCTCTTGCTTTTCTCTCTCTCTCTCTTTTCTCTCTCTCCCTCTTCCCTGTCTCTCCTGCCCTCCCATTCCCTCCTCCTCTCTCCTTATCTATGTCGTAGGCCTGCCAGTGGTCCCCGCGGGCTTTGTTACACCCCACTGGTGGCACACACGGCCGAAGAGGCTGCCGATCCCTGGTATCACACCGACTGGCGGGGTTGGTTTGGGTGCACTTCTCCAGGAGGCAGCAGAAATGGACTAGCCTGGCTCCTCGAGGCCCCTTCCAGCCCTAAGATTCAAAGACAAATGGTGTGGAGAGATCTAGATTAGCGCTTGTACCCTTTGCTCTTAAGGTCCTCTGTAAGAGGGAGCTAATTGTCTAGTAGGCTCCTGTGTAAGTACCGATCTTCACGCGCCTTCCGCCCAGGATTTCGGCAGGCTGTGCCATGCAGCGGGTGCCACCAGAGGGCGACATTCCTCAGGAATGGAGTCAAAATGCTGAGGGTCAGACACTTGAGGTGGTGGGGGGCTTGTTAGGATCATCCGCCATTGCACAGTTCTTTCGAATGTTAGTGCTGAAAGGGACGGGTTTGAGAAATTATCTTTTCCTGTGAGCAGATAAGAAAACTGAGGCCCAGAGTGGGACTTTGGTGCCCAAGGTCACACAGCAAGTCAGTGGCGGAGCCTGGCCTTGACTCCCCAGTCTTTTGACTGTCAGTCTCGTGCTCCACCCGTGGTGCCACGGTGCTGTCCAGGAGAGTGGGGAGTGACTCCAGGGTGGTGTGGAATGAGGTTCTCCTCTGATGCCCACGCCCTTGGCGGAGCAGAACAGCCAGGAGCCTGGGCCCTGAAGGACCTGGGTTTACCAGGACCACCTACCCAGGGATGCCGCAGGCCCCAGACAGAACTGCCTTCCTGGGCTGGCTAGTCTCCCTCTTGAAAGTTTACATGTTCCAAATTTGCTTCTCCATCCCTAAAATTGGTGCTTCCTAAGACAGAGCTTCTTAAGGGCAGACATCTACAGAAAGAAAATATGTATACGCATAGAAACGCAGCACAAAGCAGCCTCCCCCCCTCCGATGGAGGGCCAGCCCCTGACCTGCCCATCTTTCTTTTTCAAGCTGTACATGGTGCGAACCATGCTGGAATCTCTCATCGCGGACAAGAGCGGCTCCAAGAAGACCCTGAGGAGCAGCCTCGACGGCCCCATTGTCCTCGCCATAGAGGACTTCCACAAGCAGTCCTTCTTCTTCACGCACCTGCTCAACATCAGCGGTGAGCCGAGGTGTCTGGGGGAGGGTGGGGGCTTCTTGGTATTGGAGCCACCAAGCTGTCAGGCCAGAAGTTGCCGAGAGATGTGATCACTGACCCCAAGGGGTGCACTTTGCCACCAAGGAAGAAACACCACCTTTCTGATGGACCCTGGGAGCTAGGAAAGGCCAGGCTCAGTCCAGCTGTTCTGACTAGCTGGAAATACCTGTCTGGTAGACGTTTGTGGCCACTTTGTCATGAAGCCCTTAGAAGAGGGGGTCAGAAACAGCAGTGTGCTCACAGACACACCTAGAACTAGGTCAGTGTTTTGCTTCTAAGCAGCAGCTCTGAGCCAATTACTGCTCATTTCCCTTAGCAAAGGAGGCTCCTAGGCTGCACCCCTATCCTGTGTCCTTCACTCCTCCTCCCCTGTTAGTAGGATGTGTGCTAAGGTGCAACAGGGCAGGACAGAGGGAGAGTAGCATCCTCCCAGGGTCGCGGGAGTGGTAGCGCATCTGTCAGTATTGAAGAGAGATCTGAACCAATAGTCCGAAGTTCTGCATGGATAGTAGCAGCCTAGGAGGGGCCTTCAAGGCCATGAGCAGTGAGTTCAGAATTACCACATACAAGGGGTCACAGAGCTCCAGTACAGTTAAAAGTGGACACCTGGAGGACCTGTCTTGACACTTTGAATAGCAAGTATATTCAGGATGACTTTGTGGAGGGGGTGACAAATTGTGGGGACCCCAAAAGCTCTAAAACATCACTACCTCCCTACACCTTCCCCATGCACTGTCAGTGTCTCTGAGGCATACCAAACCCTGTCTTCTAAGTAGACGTTAGCCTGGCATTCAAGTTCAAGAGAGCAGGATCTACCGATGGGGTCCATCTCACGAGGACCAGCCATGTACCTCGCACCATCATAAGAGTAACAGTAGAAAGTCATAAAAACGATAAGCACACAGGTCCTTTGCTGCTGCCCCCGTAACCCAAGGCTCTCTCCTTCATGCCTCCCAGAAGCCCTGCAGCAGTGCTGTGACCTCTCCCAGCTCTGGTTCCGCGAGTTCTTCCTGGAGTTGACCATGGGCCGGCGAATCCAGTTTCCTATTGAGATGTCCATGCCCTGGATCTTAACAGACCACATCCTGGAAACCAAAGAGCCCTCCATGATGGAGTAAGACACAGGGCTGGGCCAGCAGGAGGTGCCTGGGGTGCAGGTAGAGGTTCGTTTGCCAGCGAGCTCTGTTTTCTCCAGAACTTTCCAGATGAGGCATTGTGCCCAGCCAAGGATCTGGTCACACCAGATTTGGCTGAGCCTTGCACATGGGTTCAGAACCTGCCAGCCCATCTGCCCTTCCAATGCTTTGTTAGTCTTCTTACAGTCAGCCTGGGAAAACAGTCATCTCTGGAGATCAGGAAGCTAACTGGTTTTTGCGGGCCTTGGATATGTTAGCATCTGGCCTTTTCATTTCTGTGGGCGGGTCATAAAGTAAGTTATTCCTAAGTGGAGCCTGGAAACATGGAATGCTGAGAGGTTCTCTTTTCCTTTCCCTGAACTTGCTCATCTTTTCATCCGGATTTTCATGTTTCCCACGCAGGTCTAAATCCGCCTGCCCTGAGAGAGATGATTAGTAAGCTGTCATTGATTTCTCCTCTTTAGGTACGTCCTCTACCCATTGGATCTGTACAACGACAGCGCCTACTATGCGCTGACCAAGTTCAAAAAGCAGTTCCTGTATGATGAGATCGAGGCCGAGGCAAGTGGCACGCTTCCTGTTTTGTTCCTGTAATCTTGTTCAGACAGTCTGGACCTCCCACATCTTTAGCTGTTGGCACAAAGTGGGGTGTCTTAGTCCATTCAGGTTGTAACAAAATATCACAGACTGGGTGGCTTATGAACAACAGATCTTTATTTCTCACTGTTCTGGAGGCTGGAAGTCTGAGATCGGGGTGCCAGCATTTTAGGGGGAGGGTGCTCTTCTGGGTCACAGACTTCTGTGTCCCCCATGGTGGAAGGGACAAGGGAGCTCCAGGGTCTCTTTGATAAGGGCACTAATCCGCATCATGAGGGCTCCATCCTCATGACCTCATTGCCTACCGTCACCTTTGGGGACTAGGATCTCAACATAGGAATTTGGGGGTGCCCAAAGCATAGGGGATCAATGACTTGTTCTGGAGAGCACTCCCCTGAAGGACCTAGACCGGTATTATGGCCCTTCTTTTTCAGATGTTTAAGGGATGGCAAATGGTAGAACTGCTTGGGTAAAATTAGTTTCTAATGGGTCTTTTGTGGTTTGATTACTTGGCTTACAAGAACAACGGTAATACACTTATCAATTATTATATATTTACCATTTTCTAGGCACAGCATATGCACTATACAAACATTTTAAATAATCTTGACCACAATATAAAGAAGTATATGCTGCTATCTATTTGGCAGATAATAAATCTGAGACTTAAAGTGGTTCAAGTGTCACATTCCAAGGTCACAGAGTCTCTGTCTAGTACAGATAGGGCTGAAATATCACCATCCTCTCAGCTATTCAACTGTTTACTAGAGAGTCACTCAAAGGTCTTATTTCCGTAATGGTCAGGATAAGCTGGGTTATGATGTAGTAACAACCAGCCTCAGATTCTTAGTAGCTTGAAACCAAGGGTTTATGTCTGTATTGTAGGTTGGCTGGAGGCTCCGTTCCACATTGTCTTCAATCTGGGACCCTCCTGGAATATTTATTTACTAGTTGCCTTAGCGGGGGAAGGGTCAGGGTGAATCACACACTCTGATACTTAAAGCTGCCACCTGAAAGTGACACGTCACTGGTGACAGCAAGTCACATGGCTGTACCTCCTTTCAAAGAGGAGTGAGGAAGTGCAGTCTTGCCAGGAGCCAGCAGGAAGGGAACAGGAGATCAAAGGCACTAACGGCTCACCTTTGTCTTCCGGAGGCTGGAATGATAGTCACTGTTCCATTAAGTTCCTGGGTTATAGAAACATAGACTGAGACCAATTAGGTAAAATTGTCATACAACTATAAAGCATTCTTATTTATAAGGAGAAGACGTGAATGTTTTAGGATAAGCATTACCACCAAATGCGTTTGAAAGTTTGTGTTGCAAAGAGAAGCTAGCGAAGATCCTGCTTTCTCTCTGTGTCCTCCTATTTCTGTGGGGGTTGAGATGGAGGGCGAACCTATCCTCAGTGTCTGCTTCCTTCCCATATCCCCAGACTCCGTTCCCCACCATGAAGGGCCTCTCGGATATGTGTGTGGGTCCCCAAGCTTTGTCTCCCACCCTACCCCCGAACAATGGCCCCTTGGCTAGCCCTAGAGGTGCACGTACCTGCAGAACAGTTTTCCCCTGGGGGCGAACCCAGGGAAGGGAGCACACGGGCCTGGAAGGAGCTTGGGCCCTTGGGGCAATGGCACTCGAACCTGGTTCTACAAGAGGGTCGTGGGGTATGAGTGGGCACCCCCTCCTGGACCCTGCAGGCTCCTGGCCTAGAGGAGACTGAATGCCCTTGAAGTTCAAAGTCCAGGGCAGTGACCTTGGTTACCTGCATATGAAGACAGCGCTACGTATGCCACTGTGTTTTTGTGTTCAGGATAACATCTGGGGTGTAAAAGAAAAGGCATGAAAGCTCATTGAATTAAAGAGTTAACCACATAGAGCTGAGAATCTGGTAAGAAAAGAGTCAAGGATTAATCACCTGAATATGATCTGTTTCCTTTGACGTCATATGCCACCCTGCTTCAGCCACCACCCCCGTCTCTTTAAAGTCCCCCAGCCACTTCCTGCTCTTACCATGTTGGGGGATTGGATTTGATCCTCTGTGTCCAATGTGCACTTTCTTCCCGCCTGAGCAGCACCGACGTGATGAAACATCGAAATAGCAAGACAGTCCCTTGTCCATTAAAAATCAAAAGTTTTTAAGCAGTATATATTTTTGAATGTCTTAAATGTCTAATGACCATCTACCTCTTTGTTTGCAAAGCGAAGGTAAAATGAAAGGAAAGACAAGAAAGCCTATCATGAGAGGTGGCCAGGGCAGGTGGACAGGAGTAATTGCAGGACGTGAAGACCTGCTTGTTGCACCCCAACCCCCTATGCCCCCACCCCCCACCCCGGGCCGGCCCCTTGTAACATGGAAGAGGGGACCAGTGGGGCGGGCGGTTCCTCAACAGCTTTTTGAGCTTTGCCTTCTCTGTGCCTCGCTGAGGACCTTGAGAGCAAGGGACCAGATTTCCCAACTTAACTTGGCCGCAGAATCTTCTTTTTCTTTTTTCTTTCAAAGCCTCCCACCCCACTACACGCTCTAGGCAGTCCTCCCCAGCTGCCCTCCAAGTCGCCCAGGTTTCTGTGGTAGAGCTGGCCAGGCACCGCTGACATTTCCTGCTTCCTCTTTGCCAGGTGAACCTGTGTTTTGATCAGTTTGTCTACAAGCTGGCGGACCAGATCTTTGCTTACTACAAAGCCATGGCTGGCAGGTATGAGAGCCTGGGGTTTTTCTGTTGCAAAACCTACCTCCTTTAGCATGGAAGGAAGTCTGAATGGTTCCGTGGGCCTAGACTGGGTGCTAGAATACAGGAGAGGAAAACAGGTTTGGAGCTCAACCTCCCGGGGAAGACAGACATTAGTAAAAACCAATGCACGCACGGTGACGAGGGAGGAGGGTACGTGCTCCCTGTGAATGAAAAGTTCATGGGAATGTGGGACTATGTGACAGTCAACCTGAACTAGACTTTGGGGTAGGGAACTGGAAAGGCTGTTTTGAGAAAGAAACATATGAGTTCATTTCCGAAGGTGATAGGAGTTAAGCAAAACTAGGTGAAGGAGGGGACAGGAAAATGTAGGAAAGAGGAACTATCTGTGCGTAGTCCCTGTGGCAGAAGTATAATAATAATAATAGTAATAACAACATGCCAGATACCACATGATGCCACTTATAAGTGGGATCTGAACAACAAAACACACAAAATAAAAACAGGAACAAATTCATAGACACAGAGAACGAACTAACGGTTGCCAGAGGGGAGGGGTGGATGGATGGGCAGAGAGGGTGAAGTTTAATAAGAAGTACAAACTTCCAGTGATAAATAAATAAGCCACAGAGAGGCAGTGCACAGCACAGGGAGCGTAGTCAATAATATCGTGATGACTTTGTACGGTGGAAGATAATTATTGGGCTGACCATGACGACCATTTCTTAAGGGACATAAATGTGAAATCACTATGTTGTACACCTGAAACGAATACATTGTATGCCTTACTTGAAAAGTTCAAAAAATAATAATAGCAGGCCTACCCCTTAGGGGCATAGAGAGGGGATTCACATGAAGTAGAACGTGTACAGGTCCCTTCACAGACCACAGGCTGCGTGACACGGCCGGAGAGAGGCTGGGAGAGGCAGAAACCCCCGCCCGAGCAGAGCAGGGCCCGGGTCAGCACCACCCAGTAGAACCGCCGCACATTGTACGTGTGAGCCACAAATGTCCTGTTACAAGTTTCAGTGGCCATATTTAGAAAAGGAAAAAAAAACGGGTGAAATTAAGTTTAACAATATATTTTATGTGATATATAATCCAATATAGGTAAAGTACTATAATTTCAACAAGGAACAGTGAAAACTTTTTGAAGAGGTAGTTTTCTTTTTTCTCCCCTAAGTCTTCCCAATCTAGCATGTATTTGATACTTAAAGTGCATCTGCACTTGGCCCACCGCCTCGCGGGTGCTCCATGGGTCGTGTGGTGGGTGGCTGCTCCCTATACTGGAGAGTGTAGATTTCGCTTATGTCACTTTCCTACTTAGTGGCTTCCTTTTCATGACTTCCAGTTACATCTAGAAAACATCTAACCTCTCTACTGTGGCCTGTGTTGTCCCATGTGGTCTGGCCCCTAGACTGACTTTATACATTCATTTTTGTGCCGGGACCTTGGCCACGCCCTGCCCTTTCTCCACCCTGGCGTCTTTCCTTCTGTCCAGCATCCCAAGCTCCGTGTGCCCGAGAGTCTACCCCCAGATCTGGCCATTTTCGGCATTTAGGTCTCTGTGCAAGAAGCCCTCTCCTGAGAGGCTTTCCCTGACCCCCTAGCACCAGAGGGTCCTGTCCATTCTCTCCAGAGCACCGATTACTCTGCAGTCTGTGCCTCAGCGTGAAAGATGATAATGGTGCGTCTAACTCACAAGCTTGTTGTGAGATTGAAAGTGACTGTGTGATTGTGTGTGCGCACGTGGTAATAGTAGACACTGTGCAGATGTGTACTCTTTGGAATTATCTTATTCCACTGCTTTGGTTTACAGTATCAGTCTCTACTCACTACACTATGAGCTTCACGAGGATGCGCACTTTGTATTCCTGGTACTTAGAACGTGTCCTATTGGGAACATCCTGTCCTGAGAAAGACAGCGGGACACGCGAAATGTGCACTCATTTGTTTTTATTTTTATTGTCTCATTTTTTGATAAATGAATACAACAGGAAAGCAGCCTCTCTGTTGCCAGTCTTTCCCTGAGAAATGCCGTTCCACATATTGAGCTCTAGTGGTTGAAAAGAAACTGGAAGAAATTTTGCTTTCGAACCAAAAAAATTTATATTTAAAATATATAAGATGGTGCCTCATGCGTAGATCCCATGGTCTAAAATGGACATGGCCGAGCAACTGAAAACTATTCACTGTCAGGTTTGCTGACCTCATTTCCCCTTTGATGCCTTCCAGCGTGCTGTTGGATAAACGCTTCAGGGCCGAATGTAAGAACTATGGCGTCATCATCCCATACCCGCCGTCCAACCGCTATGAGACGCTGCTGAAACAGAGACACGTGCAGGTAATGAGGAAAGGCAGCCACGAGGAGATGGGATGGGCAGGAGGGAGCCGCCGAGCAGTGAGCAGGGAGACCAGAAACCGGGCTGTCTGTTCTCGGCCCCACACATCCCCCTGCATGGATGTCTGAGCGCCGTTGTGACACCACCTCCGAGTCTGCAAGCAAGAAAAAGGCACTGGGCTGCCTCTGGTTCAGGTTCTAGGCTGCTCAGCCCGCCTGCAGCTCACCTCTGGGGAGCAGTGGCCACCAGAACCTTTGGCTTCCCGTCAGAAGCTGCAGCCCACTTCCGTGGCTGGGAGTGCTGCTCCAAACTCTGTCCCCGAACAGGCTAAGGGAAGGAGAGCTCCAGGGGCCTTCGAAACAGAGCATGTCAGGCTAGACCTGGGGCAGAAATTATGATTTGTTTTTGTGGACTTGGTTTCTGTTAACATTGGCCCCAGATGGAAAGACAATGCTGTCAGGGGCTCAGAAACATATCCTTGCTTAAAAGCATTAACGGAACCAGGCAGACAAAGTGAGAGATACTCCAGCAGACTGCGCCCTACTCCTACAGCACCCTGCTGGTGGCTGAGCAGTGGTGAAATGGCCTTTACGCTGCGACCTCCGGGTTCTTATTACGTGGTCCACAGTGCTTGTGGGAAAGACGCAGGTGAAGGAGGGCAGAGGTTCCCCTGAGGAGATGCTCTGGGTGAGGATGAGAGGGGTCACCTTGGAAGCCCTGGCCATTCCCACTGCTGTGAGGAATCCCAGAGAAATGGAGACTCATAAGAGGGAAAAGAGCAGTCTCCCCTCCGCCAGCAGCAGGGGCTCACTGCTTTCCATCCGCCTCTCAGAAAATGACTACCGTCTCTGACTGATGCAGCCAGAATTAGCCACAGGATATTCAATCCTGAGGACTTCATGTGTGCACAGGTGGCTTTAAGGGGGCCCTAGGCAGGTGGTAGAAAATTCACTCCCAGAAGACAAATAGGAAAAAATTAAACTGTTAAGAATAATCCTTAGGCACCTAGCAAAGTACAGTGCACACAGCAGGTAGTCAGTAAATGTTTATTGCTATCTACATAGCATCTGCAATAATGCCCACCGTTCCCAGTGGAAGCTACATTTTCCATTCCGTAGCTGGCCCTTCATCCTCTTGCTTTTGAAAGGCGTGCAGTAGGTCCTTGCTGACGGAGCGGCTTTTCCAGGGTGACTGTGAATTGGGGCACAGGGCAGACTGATTCAGGAAGAACCTCAGGGCCAAATGTGGGATGTTGGCATTGCACAGGATGCCAGGGCCTCATCCTGCAGTCTGAATGAATTGTATTTTCCCTCAACACTTTATATTTCGAAACTATAGCAAACCTGAAAGAATAATCACAGTGAGCACATCTATACTCTCTAAACAGATTCATGATTATTAATGTCTTACCACATTTGCTTTGCTTTTTTTCTCATGTGTATATTTTTTTCTCTCTCACAAAAATAGTAAATATATAAAATGTAGTTATATCATCCTGTTCCTATTATTGCATGGCATTTAGTCGTCATGTGCCTGTGCACACCGTGGGTCAGTCTTCTCTCTCTGCCTTCCATCCAGCTCTTGGGGAGATCGATTGACTTGAACAGACTCATTACTCAGCGCATCTCTGCCGCCATGTATAAGTCCTTGGACCAGGCCATCAGCCGCTTTGAGAGTGAGGACCTGACCTCCATTGTGGTAAGAGACGGGAGCTCTGGGATTTTCAGTGGACGTTGTTGTTACCAGGCCAGTTAAGGAGAAGCAGTGAATCTCTTTCCTTTCTGAAGGGAGCAGGAAGAGTAGATTTTAAAAGGAGAATAATCTTATCCTCCTAATTGCCTGGAGAGTGGGAATGGAGGGAGGTCTTGAAATCTCTCCCGAGGGCCAACCTGGGGACGCATGCTTGTCCTTTAGGATTCTACAGATTCGAACGAGTAGGTGGGTGGTCCTGTGAAGCCAGGGACAGTTGCACAATAGGGTCAGCCTCGTGGGTGTGCCGAGGCCCAGGGCCCAGAGGGCTCTGTGCTGGCTTTATTGCTCTGCTGTTGCCATCTTGAAATTCTCAATAATGTTTTTTAAATTCTCACCCGAGAGTATGTTTATTGATTTTAGAGAGAGGGGAAGAGAGAGAGAGAGAGAAACATTGATCAGTTGCCTCCCGTATGGACCCCAACAGGGGATTGAATCTGCAACCTTGGTATGTGCCCTGACCGGGGATCGAACCTGCAACCTTTTGGGGTAGGGAACGATGCTCCAAACAAGTGAGCCACCCAGCCTGGAAAAAATTCTTAATAATTTTTTAACAAGGGTCCCCACATTTTTATTTTACGTGGGGACCTGCAAATTATATAGTCCGTTCTGATGGACGAGCATGGACCTACCATCTTCTATTAAACAGCATTTGAACTTCTCTGGTAACTTTCTTTCTCCAAGAATTAGATAACCTTGACTGGCCAGTCTTTAAGTGAATCAAAGGAAGACTGGAATGCTCTCAGAAGCAGAAGAATAGCAAGTATAAGGGAACTAGAACGTCACCACTGCTGGCAAGATTGGGCCATGGATGCTAAAATTAGCAGGCAGAACTTCGAGAAGAATATCGTGTGATTCCTCCTATTAGGAGATTCCCAGAACAGCCAAATTCACAGAGACAGAAAGCGGGATGGCGGTCTCAGGGATGCCGGTGTTTAGCGGGCGCAGAGGTCCCGTTGAGGAAGACGGACAAGTCCTGGAGACGGGTGGTGGTGACGGTGGTACACCATGCGCAGGTGCTGGCTGCCACAGGGCTGTGCCTTTCAGCATGGTTAGAAGGGTAAACTTTGTGTCATGTATTATTTTCCCACAGTAACAAATTCCCCAGAAACCTTTGGGAAGAAGCAGGATACTGGCATCCTCATATCAAATGATCTCCTTCAAGACATGCGTTACCTCCACATAGAAGATTAGTGACTGTAGTGGGGACACTTGGCAGACACCCCCTTAACCAGTTTCCAAAGGTTAACATCCCCGTAGTAGTTAGACACAGCCGTGTGTCCCCGGTAGGTATTTTTCTGTGGTGTTCTCGCCAAAAGGCGTAATCTCCATCTAATCATGAGAAAAAGCTCATAAACCCAAATCAATGACATTCCAAAAAAAGCGAGCTGTACTTTCTAAAGCATCCAGATCATAGAAGACAACAAAAGCCTGAAAACGATTGGGGATTGGAAAAGACTAGAAGGCAGGACAAGTAAATGCGATGGGGGCCCTGGATTAATTTCTAGAGCAGAAGAAAGGCCTTTGTGGACAAACGGGTGAAATTCAAATGCGGTCTGTCATTTAATTAGTAGGGTTGTACCAATGTAACTTCCCACTTCTGCTAATTACACTACAGTTATACAAGATGTTAACACTGGTTACTCAGGGTCAAGGATATGCAGGAACTTTGCTGTTTTCCATTTTGTGTTAGTCTAAAATTATTTCATAATTAAAAGGGTTTTGTTTTTTCCAAGTGGACAAAGTAGTAAAAAAAAAATGATTAAGAAGCAGGGCTCTAGACTCAGGAAGACCTGCAGGCCCAGTCCTGACCTTGCCACGCACGAGCTGGGCGACCTTGGCAGCTTCCTATCTTCTCTAAGCCTGTTTCCCTATCTGCGCAATGAGGAAAATATTAGAATTCACCTCACCGTGTTGTTGTCAGGATGAAATGAGATACTGTCTGGAAAGAGCTTTGCATAGTTCATGACATTTAATAAATAATAGCCTCTGGGAAAAGAAAAACATATGAGAGGAACATCGAAATTTGGAGCTGCGATGAAATGTTCTCAGGGTGAATTTTCAGCCACGCTTCATAAGAGAACTTGACCCCACCGCCCACCTAAGTCCTGGGTCACTGACTTGAATAGACTGTAATATAGCACACCTTCTGGGAAATCTATTTTAAGAAATCGATTTTTCTTTGTTTATGCCAGAATGTTAGCAGCGATTATCTTGGAGCGGTAGGATTTTTGTTTTCATCTTTTTATCTGCTCCTTGCAGTTTTCCACTAATGAATGAACACTGCTTATGGGAAAACTGGGTTGGGGTTGTGCGGGTGGCCTTTCCCCACCCTTTGAAAGGCACCGAATGTTCTTTGAGCTGAGAACAACACCGAAGCACTCAGTGAAAGCCCGAGTTCACCAGGTGAGGACGATGGCCCCTGGGAGAATAGCCACTTCCCGGGAAGCCTTTGAAGAGGAGACCCCAGGGACCCTCTTTCCTTTAGGGTCAGAAGGCCCCCACTCACCTCGGATGAGAAGCTTCTGCCTCTTCTGAGAAACAAACAAGGAATGTGCTCCCCTCAGCCCTCCCCTCCCCCGTAGAAACTCCACTCTGAGAAGGGGCGGAGCTAGGAGGGTGCAGAGACTCCTTGTCAGGCCCGGTCCCCCTCCACAGCCGGGTACACAGGTCCTCTGAGGGATCTGGGGCTGAGGTTAAGAGCTGGCAGCCTGTGGCGTTCGGGCTGCAGAGCGTATTTGAAATTTCAAGCTAACACGTAACGTTTGGAGGAATTCGAGTCACACCCCAGAAGCTCTGGCTGCACCAGACCAGCCCCCCCCGGATGGTAAAGTTGCCCATACGTTGCCCTCAGCTGGGCTGCACTGCCTGTTGTGTCCCGCAAGCCCCTGGGACACTACATTCGTGTATCGGACCTCCCAGGTCTCACTGTGCCCGAGTTCGAGACCCCCAATCTCCTCGCCTTCCTGGGGCCACAGAGTGGATTAAGAGTCACCTGTGGCTGACGCTCGGGCTTTCTGGTTGCCCTTGAAGAGCTCTTTCCACTATTTCACAGAAATTGCCCGTGCAGGTATTGTATTTCCTCAGTAAACCGACTTACCGTGGAATGCTGATACCCTCTCAGAGGGTCCCCACACGTGGCCCTTTAAACCCTCTGCACCTGACGCGCTGTGCCCTGCATCCCTGCTGAGGCCAGAGCACAGCTGGGATTACGTCACAAAGACACACCCCTGTACTGCTGGTGGCAGGCATGGGGGACCTCCACTTCCAGCCGCCCCCATGTCACAGCTGAGAACACTCCTGCAGTGTTCCTTGTCAACACTGACGCATCCACAAGACTTACAAGCACAGAACGTTAGGACAGAAATGGTTCCCCAGTTCCTTAGGTGCAGTCATCTTCCCAGGAACAGGACAACTCACTCATCTTAGAAATAAACCCATTAGTGTTTACTCCCTGTATTAGTTTTACCCATTCTAAGTGAGTGTTTCATAGAGGAGAACAAAGAGGCTCGGCGGGTTAAGTAACTTGCCCAGGGTCACCCAGGATGTACGTGACGGGGCTTAGCATGGGAACCCAGGCCTTCTGATTCCAGATCACGTGCCTGGCCCCTGTACACAGCCGGCTGTCTGGAGTAAAGAAACCATGGCTAAGAAAGCCCTTGGAAAAGTAAAGGTGGTTTTACAACATAAAGGCAAAAGCACTTGAGAAAGGCAGTTCACCAGAGTGAAGCAAGGAGGTGGGACGGCCAGGGGGCCAGCCTGACGGGGAGTGGGGAGGTGGGAGGGGGAAACGGAGCTCAGTTGTCTGTGGTCACAGGAGGCAGCCCTGCACCAGGGACTCACTTTCATTCTCTTCAGCTACCAGGCACCCCTAACTTCGGTTGGGGGCCAGAGTGTGGTCAGGGGCGAGGCCTTAGGCCATGCTTCCAACCTTGGAGCTTTGCCACTTTGAAACTCAGGTTCTGTGTCTCCACACTGGGGGTACAGAACTGGATCAAAGCTTGCAGACTTAAATTGCTGTAGGGGCCAGACAGGAAGTGAGATCAGGAAGGTGGCCCAGAAAAAGGTCCATCTGATTGTTGTAGCATCAGAACAGCGCTTAGTGAGAGCAGATCCTGCCATTTCTCAAAAGAAGGTCAAAATCAGGATTTCAATTCTGGAACAGCAGCTGGAAGAACGAGATTCCAGTCATTGGGCACCGTGAAGCAGATGAGGGCAGAAACACGAGGTGGACTCTGCTTCTGTCTCCTGGGGCCCGGCAGGCTGGGCTGTGTCTTTGGAAAGCAAGTAGGCATGCTTGCGCCCAGAGGGCAGTGGACAGGGGAGTTGGACATGGTTTGTGGTCCCCTCCTGGGACAGGCACGAAGCCTCCCTCAGCAACATCTGGCAATTCTTCCTCTCCTCAGAAGAAGGGAACGTGGTCATTTGCCACAGCCGGGGTCTGGGTCCCCACATCTGCAGTTGGGAGGATGTGTGAGGGACTCTCACCTGTGTGACAGGAATCAGTAAGACTAAGTGGCGTGTAAGTTCTTAGCAGCTGCGGGGTCTCTCTCTGGCCAGGAGCTGGAGTGGCTGCTGGAGATCAACCGGCTCACGCACCGGCTGCTGTGCAAGCACATGACCCTGGACAGCTTTGACGCCATGTTCCGGGAGGCCAATCACAACGTGTCCGCCCCCTACGGCCGCATCACCCTGCACGTCTTCTGGGAGCTGAACTTCGACTTCCTCCCCAACTACTGCTACAACGGGTCCACCAACCGGTAAGCGAGTCCCCGTGCAGAGGGGGCTGGGGCGCAGTGGGGCCCGGGGAGCAGCCAGCTGCCTCCTCCAAACTGTTGGCTTGTTCCTGCAGCAGGCATCTCACAGAGCCCCTTCTGGGTGCAGGCTCTGTGCTGCAGGCAAGCAGACATCTTCCTGCCTCTTGGAGCCTTCAGGCTACATCAAACAATTGCGTGATTGATCGAGTGACTCATTGCATGAGAAATATACTGTGATAAGCAGTGAATGTGGAGCTGGAAGAAAGCCCACAGAGCCAGGAGAGAGAACAGCACCACCTGTACCAGTGCAGGAAGCAATGCAAACCTCAAGAGAGGACTCCTCCTCTGAGGAAGTGTGCTTGAGTCACAATGCAGAGGCTGAGTAGGAATAAATACAGCAAAAAGGCAGGAGAAGAGGGTTCCAGGCAGTTTCTAAAGAGCCAGGAAGCTGGTCAGGGTGGAGCAGGTGGGATGGGGAACGGTAGCAAGAGCTCACATCAGGATGCAGGAGGAAGCAGGCCCACACTGCACACTGCTCCACAGGCCACATCAGGATGGGGCACTTAGGAACCTTGGAACAGTTTAAGGAAGGGAGTGACATGATCAGATGGTACTTTGTGAGAACATCCATGTATGGGAACGCAAGTGTGCAAACAGACATACATGTGCAGAGCACACACACGCATGATGAAGTGGAACACATCTCCTACAAGGTGCACACAGCCCTGGGTCGGGCGCCAAGGTAGAAACAAGACCTCATCCTTTATCCCCTCAGAGGTTCAAAACCTGGTGGGAGAGGTGAGAGGTATTCATGTACAAAATAAGTCCATAAGGATGGGCAACACTGTGTTTACAGGTCCTCTGAGCATCCTCTGAGTCGGCACTAAGCAAGTGCGTGCTGAGTGAATGGGAGGCCTGGGAGGAATCCACCAATGCCCTCAAACCCATGCACTTAGCAAGATACACTTCTGTTCTCCAAAGATCTGGGACTTGTAACTTTCTTGGCCCACAAGCCACATCTAGTTCCCGACTATTTTTGCACAGCCCATGAGCTAAGAATGGTTTTGACATTTTTAAATGGGGAAAAATGTCCAAAGAAGAATTATAATTTGGCAACAAGTAAAAAGTATTTAAAATTCATAGGAACTCAGCCAATGCTCATTCATCTACTACTGTTTACGGTGCTTTCGTGCTACCAGCAGAGCTGCATCTTCGTGAAAGAGACCGTCTGGCAGGCAAAGCTGGAAATATTTGCCATCAGGGCCTGTACAGAAAGAGTTTGCAGGACCCTCCTCTTGAGAAACCAGCCCGAGGGTGGAGAGGTGGAGCCCTGGAGAAGGCCGTGCTGAGGCCCAGCCCACTGTCCTGAGCAGCCACAAGCCCCAAATCAACCTGTGAATCTGGATCACAGTTTCCCCATCTGTGCAGAGGAGGCAGTAGTTGAATTGGGAGTATGTTCGAGAACTTGGTTCAGTACCCTTACAGGCAACACCACCCAGTCAGGAAGGGCTCCCACCATATCGTGTCCCCTGGAGAACATGAAGACCCAGTTAACTCCCGCCCCATCTCTTTTCTCCTCCCAGTTTTGTCCGAACTGCCATTCCTTTCACCCAAGAACCGCAACGAGATAAACCTGCCAACGTCCAGCCTTATTACCTCTATGGGTCCAAGGTGAGTAGTCTTGCCTGTGTCCTAAGAGAGCTAGTGAGCCAAAGTGGCTAGAAAAGTGTTCCCTGAATCAGAAGAGAAAGGTGTGGAGATTACAAAACAGCAGTGAGGTCCAGGCGGAAACGACTATGTGTTTATTCGTGTTTATTTATTCACAACTAGCAAGGACGGGGGTGAACTCAGGCCAGGGGTTGGATTCTGTGCAGGAACTTTGGGGGGAGGTAAGCAGGGCAATGCATGCTTGGGGTTTCTCGTCTTGGGGTCCCATCACCTCTGGTTTCTCAGTTGATTGGTTGTAGTATCGTCCTGTGATTCTGGGATCTGTGCTCTATAAATATAAGGGACTTGCAGACTCGAAGCGGGTGGGAAGGTGAAGCTTTGAAGAAAGTCCAGGTGACTGGAGCCAGAACTGAGAGCCCTGTCTTCTGTCTGTGCTGTGCTGTTCACACGCCCACAGCTTGACGCCAACTAACCGTCCCCAGAGGAACCTGTTCTAGACCTCAGTCCACCACTGTCCATTAAACAGACGTTTATTAAGCACTCGCTATAGGCCAGACACGGTTCGATTTTAGAGATGTGTTAGAGATTAAAACAGACATCACCTCTGCTCTACTCACATCCGTTTCCACGCCCGGGGTGGCGACAAGGAAATACCATTCATTCTCCAAGTCCCCCCATCCCATGGCATCAGTAGGAGATTCACTTCTTACCCTGGGGGGGCGGGGGTTATGGGAGGACTAAAGAATGCCACTGAAATGGTGTAGTGGGTCAACAACACAGAAGCCAACCTTTCTCTTTATGATGGAATGAAAATGGCCACCTTTGAGCCCATTTTCACGGGAACCTAGAAGAGGAGCCGACCAGATAAATAGAACGCCATTAGGAAAGGTCACCCTGTGGGTGGGGAAGTCCCAGCTTGGGAAGTGGGATGAACCAAGATAAGTTCCCACCAGTCGGCCCTAGAGGCGGGGCTTAGAAGGTCTTAGGATGAAGCCGGTAGAGGGCAGGTAGCTTCTCCAGAACCACCAGTCTGGCCAGCACACCTTTCTCAAATCACGGGATGTCTCCAGAGAGCATTTTAGGTAGTTTTCAAACCTCGTGGATTATGTCAAGGAGACAGACTTCCGTTGGGGCTGGTGGGTCCTTAATACTTCTCCGGTGCTTGCTAATCTCCCTTTTAATTGAAGATTAGAAAGTAAGCCTTAAACTTGGAGTCTTTAGTAGGCAGTGGTATCTAAGTCAAATTTATGATTTTGTTTTCATTCTGTTTATTCTTATGTCTCTTCTATTTATAGCAGGAGGGTGGTGGTATTCATTTTCGGAGTAATGTAAGGCTGCCTTTTAAAATATGTTTACCTTTTTTTTAATGAGTCAACTTAGAAATATTTGTGCCCTGGTCAGTGTGGCTCGGTGGATTGAGTGCTGGCCTGTGAACCAAACGGTCACAGGTTCCATTCCCAGTCAGGGCACATGCCTGGGTTGCAGGCCAGGTCCCCACTAGGGGGTGCAGGAGAGGAAACATCAATGTTTCTCTCCCTCTCTTTCTCCCTCCCTTCCCCTCTCTCAAAAAATAAATAAGTAAAATCTTTTTTAAATATTTAAATAAATAAATAAAATAAAAATATTTGCTATAATAGTGAAGATAGTATATGGCTTTAAAAAATGAAAATGATATACAAGGTGACATGTGATTGCCTGAAAGTTGGAAAACATGCTAGAGCAAGCCTTCTCTCACCTTCCCAAAACCCACCCCAACAGCAGAGCAGACTGCAGTCCTGCCCGAAAGCTGACTGAGACCATAACCCCAAGAGCCCGTTTTCAACCCTGAAACTACCTTGGAGTATTGTGTTTTATTTAAGTCATGCAAATTTCAGTTCCTGTATCATAATATATTCATGTTTGTTTTAATGTTAAAATAACTTTTAAAATTTCGAACTGTCCCTCCTCAAATGGACACTTCTAAGTGATGTCACGTGTCTACCGTAGCACACCATGGGGGTACCTGTCCTCTGGCTGGAGAAGCGTTGTCAGCAGGGCATCTGTGGACCCAGGTGGTCCATAAGAACACGCATTTGAGGGGAAACGTGGGTAGTCAGTCTACAGACACATTTTTACAAAGGAGCTACTCTGTGGAGGGCTTCATGCTGCATGATGAGGGCTGCCTCCCCCCGACCTCTCATTCCTTCAAATGGGGCGGAATGGCAGGCTGATCATCACCCGCGTCCGAGGCAGCCTGGTCGGCTTCCACTTCTGGCTCTGTTCCAGCTCCAGAATCCTCACCTGGCATTTCCACCAGGGGAAGCCGCTGCTGGTCTTCCTCCCTCAGACCCAGGACCCGGGCCTCCTCTGGCCACCTCACCAACCCGTTGGCTTCCTCCATCTGGCCGGCTCTGTAAGACCAGCGAGGCTCATGGCAGCGGATGCACCAGAACTGGAGGCAGATGAATGCTAAGACGGCAGTGAAGCAAGCCATCAGAATGGCCAGCAGGACCCACAGGGAGACGTGGGGGTCCACCAGGGGGGTTCCAGAAGACAGCGGATTCTTCTCCATGGTGTGGAACATGGTGCAGTAGTGCCTGTAGGGGAAGGTGATCTTCTTGCAGCTGACGCACAGGAAGTAGAAAGTGGAAGGGGTGAGGTGGTCCAGCACCACCTTGCTGACGGTTTTCGGCACCTTCTCCTCGTGTTGGAAGCTGTAGCGAAGATAGCCGGAGAAGATGCTGTTCCAGTTGGGCCTGTACATAATATGGTAATAGTCCTCCAGGCAAGGCTCCGAGGACGACCAGGAAACGATGGCTCCTGTGTAAGAAACGTTGCCGACCTCGATGTTCATCCTGATTCTGCAACCAGAATCCAAGCAAAGAGTGACTTCTCCTTAACTCAGTATCTGCTCATGATAATCACAGCCACTGTTTATGGAACATTCGCGATGGAGACTGACATTGCCTCCATTTTACAAACAAAACAATGGAGCCCAAGAGGCAACATTACTCAACTAGGCAGAGCTAAACAACGGCAGGACAGCAGTTCGAACTGGGGCTTTTGTGTGCCAACGCTGGCGGCCTGCAGACCTAAAAACACCAGGCCCACGTCCCCGAGCCTCATCTAGCCCCGGCTCCCATCCTTTGAATATAACATTGTTCCTGCCCCTTCAAAACAAAGAAAAAAAAAGGCACTGAAGGGACAACCTCAGAGTCCCTGCATGAGTCATCACAGGAGTGTGACCTCCAAGTCAGACATGTGTTTCTCCTAAATTTCCCTTCCGGATCGCTTACGTCTGCTCCAAGTGCTGGTAGCTCAGCCATTTAGAACCTTCTGCCTCCCAGTTCTGTTGCCCATGGCAAGAGGAGTTCTGCCTCATCACTCATGGGCAGCTGATTTCTCCCAAAGCCTCTGCTCTTGACTTGTTTATTTTTTTCAAAGGCAGAGGTATGTAGGAAATTAGCTTCCTGGGTCAATACCGTCAGCTCTGAATACCAGCACAGCTGTTACTATTTAATACTACTGGCCCTATGAATGTCAATAGTATCAGTAACTATCAACAGTTAGCGTGCATGGCTGTGTCACGGGTCACGCTAGGTGTGCAACATACAATAATAAATGTCCTTTACTCTTCAACACACCCTCCAAGCTAGATCCCCATTTTACAGATGAACAATCTGAGGTGACTCAGCTAAGAAGAGCCAGACTCAAAGCCACTGAACCGCTGGGCTTTCAAATGCAAGGCGATGGGGTTTAGTAATAGAAAGTTACTGCGAAAATGGAGGCCGGCTTGAGGACCCAGGGCTGTTTTTCTAGACAAGTCAAATAAGCCCTCCTCAGATCGCCAGCCCTCTTGCTTTGGGAAGGGAGTGCCGGTCTCCAAGCCTTTTCACGTCTCTTGAATCCTGTGTATTTCCCCTTCACTGACTTGCCCCTGATTTAAAATTCCAGGACAGCCGCATTCAATCCGTGTATGGTGATGGACAGTTCTCCTCAGCTCTGTTCTCTGCTCCTACTCTCGCATGAAATACAGGAGGTTTTGCTTTAGACTGCAATGGCATAGTGAAAAGCCGTCTATCAGATTTTAACCAGAACTGGATAGTAAGCCAGACTGATATTCTGGTATGAGCTGCGCTCTGTCCTCCCTGCTTCCTTCCAACCTTCTGTTTTCATGCCCGTATTCCTTCCTAAGAGGACATGAGTGATTTTTCAGTCCTTGTTTTTCTTCTCTAAGGATGACAGTGAACTAAAATGCTCAGGAAGGGGGAGTAGTTCCTTTCTCTTTGGCTGGAAATTTTCTCCCCGAAAAATGGGGATGGAAAGGGACGACAGGTGTGCTCAGGTCCCTCCAGGGGAGGTCATTTGCCAAGGGCACTGAATATTTGCACTCCCTGCGGTGGGCTCCTCACACCACCCTGACACCCCACACACAGCTCTATAAATACCCTTCTGACCACAGGGAAAGAGCTTAATTCTTTACTCAGGGTGCAGAGGCAACGGCCTTCATAAAACCCTTCCAGCAGGGGCGGTCAGGAATCTGTTTCTTGTCATGAACCTTTTCTCCTGTTTGCCTCCCCGCTGCTGCTGGCTGTCTTTGCAGACTGAGTTCCGACAGCAGGCATTTTTAAGGCCTTTCTGTCCAGACACTAGCATCCTCGGCTTTTAGAAACAAATCCATCTCCCTTATTTCTTTTTCCTCCTCTGCTTCTGTTTGGAAATTCCCCCGATTTGTAGCTATTCATACGGCCATTTCCAGGCACTCCTCCAAGCAAGTGTGAAAGGAAGAGCCATTTCCTTTTCCAAGAAGAGCCATTTATGTCCCTTACCTGATGCTTGCGGCAGATCTGGTTAAAGCGCAGCCTTCAGAGGCAGAGCGGACCCGGGCTAACGGGACGGTGCCTTTCCCCTGCCTCTGCTCTGGGCTCTCCTGATGTCTCTCTCGCCACCGTCTGAATAATCCCACTGTCGCCCCCAACGCTCACATTATTCATTTCAGCAGATCAGCATCATTCACCATGGCAACCAGGAGGCAGATGTATGCACGATGCTTTCAGGAGCCAGTCTGAGAGGAGCTCTTGTTTATTTGGTGCAAAAAAAAAAAAAAAAAAAAAAAGGCAGACAGTCTGCTGCAAACTGATCCTCGGAGTGGTACTAATTCTTCTAAGGGGCCTAAATTTTCCAACAGGATGATGATGATGATGATGATGATGATGATTTTCCCCATCTAGATCCCCATTGCACAATGATTTCAAAGGCAAAGATGCCCTTCTCCATTCTCCCACAGCTAAAACAGTAATTTCATCTCCATCCCATCCCGCCCCCACCTCCTTCCTCACCTCTGTATTCTCTCCTTTATTCTGGTCTGCTGTGGCATTACCTAGGTATACAACACCGTCCAAGTCTTTCATTCTCTGGGCCTCGGTTCCATCATCTGTAAAGCTGGGGGCCTGGGCTACATCAGGTGGCAGATGGAAGACAGGGGTCTCCCCCTGTCCAGTTCTGAATTCGTGTCAGGCTTGCTACACCGACATGGTATTTGCACTGGGTTGGCTTGGGTGCTCCTCGCCCCACCCACCCAAATCAGGTCCACGCAGAACCTCAGAATGTGACCTTACTAGGAAATAGCATCTTTGTAGAAGTAGTTGAGGCTCTCAAAATGATCTTATCCTGGATTTAGAGGAAATCCTAAATCCAGTGACTGATGTCTTTATAAGAAAAAGGACGGAGAGGTGTACACACAGACGGACAGGAAGGGAAGAAGCCATGGAAAGACAGAGGCAGAGACTGGAGAGATGCTGCCATAAACCAGGAGCGCCAGGGGTCGGGGGACCTGGAAGGTGCAGGAAGGACTGTCCCCCAGAGCCTCCGCGGGAGCGCTTGGTGTCAGGCTTCTGGCCTTCAGAACTGTGAGGGGTGTGAGGTTTCCATTGTTTTAAGCCACTGCATTTGTGGTGGTGTATTGCAGCAGCCCCAGGGAACCACTCCTTCCATTAGGGCTCAGACTCGCAGCCTCAGAGTCCTTCTTAACACAGTGTCCCAAGAAACAATCAGTCAGTCATTTGGAGTTGACACCAGAAATAGAAACTGCTCACTATTCCTGGGTTGGATGATCCCCAAAGTACCTTTTCTTTCAAGAATCCTGACTTTGCCATTTTCCACGTCCCACAAAGGTCCATTGGCCTCTGAGCTTCCACCCCCTGCTATCCCCTCCTCCTTAAAAGAAGACATTGTTGCTGTTCCATTGGGGAGATCACAGGGCATGTCTGAAACAGAGAATCAAGTTCTGGCTTCTTAAAGCCACCGAGTTTGAGGGAACCCATGGCAGCAGCCCGAGCTCCGATAGGTTGAAGCCGGAATTATTTTACACAGACGGCATGTTGTTAAAAGTCTGGGCGTTGGCCAAAGTAGCCAAGTGAACCCCTGAAGGTTTCCTTGTGAGTCCTGTCAGCGACAAAAGGTCACGAATTGTCGCCAGGGGGGTCGCAGGCCCTCCCCTGGCCCAGGGTCTCTGAGGCGTCTCTTGATTAAACATGCCCTGTGGCTTCCCTGTAGCTTCGGGATCCCCAGGGGCCTGTCCAAATCTGCTGTAATTGAGGCTAATGGGGACTCCCTGCCGCCAAGCATGAAAGCATCCTCTTCACGGAAAGGCCAGTGCAATAGTTTGCAGGTGCCTTTTGAAAAGGTTATTTTCAGGGGAATAAAAATACCAGTTAGGGTGCCTGTGGAGTGATGAGAGAGAACCCAGTCCTTTGCCACAGCAAAGGGGAATTTATTTCTGATGCTCCTGGATGCCATTTTTAACACTGAACATTTTTTAATCCTCACCCAAGGACATGTTTCTTTATCTTAGAGAGAGGGGAAGAGAGAGAGAGAGAGAGAGAGAAAGAAACATTGATGTGAGAGAGAAATATTGATTGGTTGTGTCCCATATGCACCCCGACCAGGGATCTAAACCAAAATCTAGCTATGTGCCCTGACTGGGAGTCGAACCTGCAGCTTTTCGTTGTATAGCACGATGCTCCAACCAACTGAGCCACCCAGCCAGAGTTTATTTGAGAAGTTGAGATACTCAGAATATGAGGCCTTAGCAGTCCTTTGGCTTCAGAGACCCCGAGAGAAGGGCTGGCATTCCTCAGGCCATGCCACTGACTAATGGCAGACCCAGGACTGGAAACCGCGCCCCTGACCAGGGCTTGTCCTCCTCCTTCGGGCTGTCTCCATTCACCAGCACCCAGAGGAGCCAGTGCAGCACTTAGTGAGTGAGATAAACCGTCTGGGGACATTTGTCTCCAGAGGTCACACTCCAGCCATGCTCACTCTCACCTTCAGGGAGGCCCTTCTGCTGGGGCTCTAAGTTGTAGTCTCTACAGCTGTCCGGCCAGGCTGTATGCACCAGGAGTAGATTACTGACAGAGTGGGGTCCCTGTGCCCTTCCTGAAGGTGGCAATAAAGGGACTGTGTGAGGGCTTACCTGGGTCCCAAAGCTGATGGGCACCCAGGGTTCAGTGTGCAGGCCCTGAACTCCCCGGGCTGGGTTCACATCCTGCCTGGACAAATTCTCTCGCTTTCTATACCTTGGTGAACTCTTGTGTGAAATGCAAATGTCAATAATACCTGCCTTACAGTGTCATTGTAGCAGCGAGATGAACCCATCTCTCCAAAGTGCCGGCTTAGGAAGAGAAGCAATGATTACTGAGAAGTCGGTGGGTCAGAGCCGTTCCCTGAGTTGGTCGTAGCTTAGCCCAGAGGTGGTAATGGGCAGGGCTTATACCTTGCGTGATGCTTCCTTCCCCTGTTTTTAAAAATATCTTTAAAAAAAGCACACACTTACTGTACATGAATTAAAGAGTATAGAAACACTCAAAGATGGCAGTCAAATGCATCCAATTCAGAGATAACCATTGAGCATATTTTGGTGCATTTTCATGTGTTTTCTTATTTTACCCACGCAACAACTCTTTGAGATAGGCACAAAGGGCGAAACTGAGGCTCAGGGGCTAATGAACTTGACCATTATCACAGAGCGAGGCTGTGGCCAAGCGAGGCTCTAAGCCTAGGTTGGTTGGTCCCCGCAGCCAGAGTCCTAGCTGGCCTCCTTGAGGTACTGCCATTCGCCTTGTCCCCTTCTGTAGGCAGCAGTAGTGACCTCTTTTCCTGGTGGGTTGCCTCTCCTGAGAGGTCGAGACAAAAAAAAAAAAAAAAACGGGAACAGACAAGAAACTAAAAGACCTCAGAAAGAACCGAGCCACCTGAATGTAGTCGACTTAGAAGCGGGGAAAACATCAAACATGTCTGGAGAAATACAGTTAGCAAGCATTTCTCCTTCTGGAATCATACCTGCCTGAGCCTGAGAACTCTCACTTCGGGTTAGGGCTGATGTCAAATGTAAAAAACCTTTAACAGCCGGTTCAATAGTCAGAATTAGTGTATGAGTCAAAACATTAAAAGTACATTCTCTAAGTGAAGTAATGATATAGACTCTATCCTACAGCTGCCTTCCAAGTGATGCAGATTGCGGCACAAATCATTCCGTCAATTGTATCAATCATTTCCTTAAAAGTTTTCAGTCTTTAGAAAGTGTTCATGTGGCCCTCACTAGCTGCACGATGCCCCCAAGGCATGATTTGACCGCAGGGAAATTCGTCATACTCCTGCAGTACCTTCCCCGTTATGTCATCGTCCTCAGGGGCTTTGCTGCGGGCACCTGGGCCCCTCCCACCTGGGTCCATACCTGGGCACCAGCACTTACCAGGAGGCCCAACCGGGAGAGTCCGCCTTGGCCCCGCTGACACCCCCACCAGCGGCACCACCCACTCTGCTGCGGCCACCGCTACTCACATCTGCGTGGTACCACTCCCAGGCTACCCTTTATTTATCCACCATCCAGAGAGTTCAGCGATTTGGGCAGTCGGTCCATATGTCAGAATATCATCTTGTATGTCACCTCAGGCAAGTCACTGTACTTAGATTCCTCGTCTGCCAAATGGGGGTGATTGCACCCGCCTTCCCTGGTGTAGTAAGCTGACGACGACCCCCAAAGAGATCAGGTCCTAATCCCGGAACCTGGGAATGTTACTTGATCTGGGGAAAAGGGCTTTGCAGAGGTGGATAAGTAAAGGATCTTACAATAGGAAGATTATCCTGGATTACCTGGATGGATCCTAAATGCCACACAAATGTCCTTATAAGAAGGAGGCAGAGGGAGGTTGCACTCATGCAGAGGAGAAGAGCAGATCTTAGCAGAGGCGTGTGAAGGTTGGAGTGATGCAGCCACAACCCAAGGAATGCTGGCTGCCACCAGAAGCTGGGAGATGCAAGGGACTGATGCTTCTCTAGAACCTTTGGAAGAAGAGTGGCCCTGCTGACCTGATGTCGGCCCAGGAATACTGGTTTTGGATTTTGGATTCTAGAACTACGAGAGAATAAATTTCTGTTGTTGTAAGCCACCAGGTTTGCAGTAATTTGCTGCCGGAGTCACAGAAAATGAAGGCACCTGGGTAGTTAGGAAGGAATTATTAGGTGAAAACATTCGTAAACTGAGAGGCATTATACACGTGTGTATCATCATTATTAGATTAGATTATTTTTAAAAAGTGATGACGTTGGTTTCCTTCAAAACTTTAGTGTTAAAGAGTGTTGGTATGGGATCTCTGAACAGGAAGGCTCGTTTCCTGTTCTCCCTCTTGCCTTCTTCGAAGGACTTAATTCCTATGACAAGAAAGGAGCAGCATCATTTCTCAAGGCCTCTACAGCAGCTGCCTAGAATCTTTCAGCGTCTCAGCTGAGAAGACCCACAAGGAACCCAGCTGTTGGAGACCCAGCCCCACAGCTCACGAGACATCAAGAAGGGATGGACAAATGTGTCAGCCGTTTTCCCTGTGCCCTCGCAATGGATTTGAACCTGGAGCTCAGGAGTTATTGGTCCCTTATACATCTCACCTTGTGATCTTTCTTGGTGTGGCTGTTATAGTCATCTGTCTGCAGTGATTTCAGAGTTGAGTTGCCACTTGCTCTCTGAACCTAGGAGAGCTGAGTTTGCATTGGTGGGCTGATGGTATTCAGATTGCTCAAGGAACATGAGAGAAATTGTAACTAAAACAGGAAATTGGAAACAGTTTTAATTCCTCTTGGGATCTCTGAAAACAGCAATTGGGATTCCAGGAAGCAGAGATGCAAAGTGCTTGCAAATTCATTTTGCCAAGTAAATAGCTCTTATCGTTTGGGGTGGCTGGTCCTGTTTCCTATCTAGTGAACGACAGAGGCCTGATGACTACAAGCCTTATACCACACTTAAAAAGAGTTTAAACAGTAGCTTTTATGTTATGTATGCTTTATCGCAATTTTTTAAAGGTTCATATACAGATAATATAGTGCCCAGGACCTGCCAGATCAAATTCACTATATTTTTTTCTCTCCTCTAAATACTGTTCTGCCTTTCAAAAATAAAAATTAAAAAAAAATTTAAAGTAAAAACAAAGCAAATCTATGTCACGTTAATAAGACGGCTCTAATTCCTGAATCAGAATGGTTTATTTCTTAAGATCTCATAAAATTACCTCTTTTGTGTGTATTGGGGATGGTGTGGCTTGTCCAGCTCGGCTTTAAAAGTGAGCCATCCTAAACCTAGTTCACTTCTAAGGTAGGCGCCTGGGTTGTAACCTGAGTCAATGAACAGGGTTGGTTCAGTGTAAGAGATTTGTAGCGAGTTTCCAACGCCTCAAGTCATGTTGCATTCCTGTTTTTCTTTGCCCGACCTCAGAAAATGCCCAGGCTCCCATATTCCCACATTTTCTCAATAGGGCCCAGCCTCCTGTTGAGCCAGCAGGTTAGACGGGTGCCCTCCGGGGGTGTGTGTGCATGGGCTTTTGAGCATGGACAGCTGTTTCTTCGTGCATGGGTGTGGCGTCTTCGGGGGGTTGGGAGTGAGGGGCGCTTGTTCTGCTCAATTCATGCTGGTCCTTCCTGACCTTGCGTGATCAGCTGAGGCTTAAACTTCTGGTCCTGACCAGAATCCAAGACTGATGTGGGAACTTCAACAAGAAGCTGCCTCCTGTGTGCATTGAGCAGACTTATGGGGCCGGGTGGGGGGGGGGGGATTTTGAGCCTTTGTGTGTGGTAAAGCAATTCCAAAATTCTACTCCTCTGTCTAGAACTGGGGGAGGGTTGTTGAACCCTATATATATATTTCACTTGTGCTTGCCAGGAAGCGCTAAGGAAAACATGGTACTGGGAGCTCCTTGGGTGGGAGTGAGGGTTAAGAAGACTCTAGGAGGAAAGAGCATCCAGGGAGACCTCACTGGTGCTCGCACCTCTGCCGAGCACCATCCAGCACTCCACCTCAGGCAGGCTCCCTGCTTTCTCCGCCTCCACTCAAACGCCTGCCTGCACAGGGAGAGCCTCTACCCGGCAGGCAGTTGTTGGACAGCTCCCATATTTGTAATGTTGTAACTATTCAGCAAAATCGGCATTCCGGGTGCATTTCATCAGCTGGTCCCAGCTCTGCCCTCCGTCACATTCCCGTGTGGGACATCCACTGTGTTGTGCAGAATTGCACCTCATGAATGAGTTCCTCTCTTCACATGCAGAGCGCCATGACTGCTGGGGGGAATTTGACCCGGAAGCTGTATTTCCCTAGTCTTAGCAAACAATCAACGAAAGCAGCAGGAATGGCTGTTACTGGAAAGTGTGCTTCCAGCGTGTCAGGCACCGTGCTTGGTGTTTCATATCTCTTATCTCATTTAAACCTCCAACGGCTCTATTGCAGCTGGTATTACTATCTTTGCTGAGGGGAAACCAAAGCTAACAGAGGTTAAGTAATTTGTTCAAGGTCATCAGGCTAGTAAACTTATGGACCTGGAATTTGAACTCAGGTGAGCCCACCCAATTTATAACTGTAGACTCAGACAACGCAGGAAAAGAAGTCATAGAATCACAGACTAAAATAAAGTAGCTGATCGCTCTTTGCCTCCTCCAGGCATATGCACTGGAAAGCACCCTTCTGCTCATAGGTGCCTTTTATAGGATATTTGAAAGGGGACGAAGGAGAAGTGCTCAGAGCTTCACTGGGTTCAGACGAGAGGCCTGGAGAGGGTGGTGTGAGTGGGGGGATGCAAGGCGGGTGGCAGCCCACCTACTAGGAGTGTCCCTTGGGCCTGCGAGCAGAGCCAGGTCACCATTCCTTCGTACCTGTGCAGGCTCGAGCTGCAGCCCTCTTCTACAGAAAATTAAATTGAGGTTTTCATTTTTTCATCTTGGGGAAAAAATGTCAGGAAGCAAATTAGGCTATGGTATAGCCCAGTGGGTTTTTTAATTTACTTTTATGGTGACATATAACCGTATATAGTAAAACGTACTTAGCTCCAGCTGGTTTAACAAGAAAACCACCCACCTGCTGGCTTAAACCACATTTCTGTATTGCCTAAAGGCTGGGAAGTCCAAGGTCAAGGCGCCAGCAGATCTGGTGCCTGGCAAAAGCCTGGTTTCTCATTTGCAGATGGCCTTGTTCCACATGACCATGGGTGAGGGGAAGCTCTGGAGTCTTTTCTTACAAGGGCGCTCATCCCATTCATGAGGGCCCCACCCTCATGACTTAATGACCTCCCAGAGGTCCCACATTATAGGGGTTAGGATTTCAACATATGAAGTTGACTCAGCCCATAAATGCACAGATCATAGGTACTATAGTTATGTGAGTTTTGACAAACGCATACATCTGCGTAGTCAACGACCCAAGCAACATGTAGGGCACATCCATTGTGTAGAAAGTTCTCTCATGCCCCTTGCTAGTCATCTTCTTCCCCCACCAGCGGTGAGCCAGGGTTTGTTTGCTGTTTGCTGTTTATACTCCGCATCCCCAACTATGGGAACAGGAGAATCCAGAGTGGGGCCTTGAGACCAGCGCCAGAGCTGAGGTGCACTCACGGAGGAGAGTGAGCCCCCCTTACCGTTTTGTGCTCCAGTGCCTCATTCACCTCACCCTGCACCCAGCCCCGTCTGACAGGGTGGCCTGTTACACAGACACCAAAAGGGTCGGTTGCACACACCGAAAATGGCATGGCCTGGCCCCCAAGTGTGGCTAAATCAAGCTCAACAATTCACAGACTTCCAGGGTTTGTGGAACACCAACTTGAGTGAACATCGTACTTTTAAGTTAGTTATATTTCCTTCCCTCCATGAACCATTCCTGCCCCATAACACTTAGAAACCCATAGCAACCTCATAAAAGGTATCTGCCCGCCCGGTTCAGGCAGAGCTTACTGTGACGGCACATTGGTGTTGAGAGCGGAGCCTGCTGTCTGTCACAGTCTGCGCCTCCCCACACGTAGGTATTCGCTCACCAAACGACCCATCATTCCGCCTGCCTGACGAGTGGGTGTTCTGATTCCTCCGGAATCCTCGCCGTTCGTGGGTTTTCCACTCCTGGTCTTCGTGTGTCCTTGTTATTAGAAGGCATTCTGATTGTGACGTTTGCTTTATAAAGTTTAGAAGAATTGTCTATACTAAAGCACACCTAATGGAAAACCTAGGTTGAACATAATTAAATCGTCCCACGATGGCTCCAGAGCAAGCTGAGAATCTTGCAGTCCTCCGAAAGCACCATTACAGCTCCTGTTCCGTTCACGCAGGGTTTCTCATTAGCCAACTAATAGAGAATTTCAGCAAGTAGAACTTCAGATGTGGTCTTCCTGTATTGACGGTTTGCGTTCAAGAATTTTATAATTCTTGACTGTAGGCAGGAAGACTACACTCAGCTCTAAGCTTTGAAGTGAAGCTTTATCTGAGAAAATGGGCTATAATAGAGTTCCATCTATAATTCAGTTCCAGAGTCCACCATTGTTAAGGAGAGGTGAAGAACGTGGGCTTTGGAATCCGACCTCCCTAGGTGCAGATCAGGGCTCTGTTACCTAGGAGCTGTGTGGCCTTGAACAAGCTACTTACCTCCCTGAGTCTCAGGCTCCTCACCTGTGAAATGGGCCCAGACAGTTGTCGTGTGAATTAAATGAGAACGCACATGGGGGGCCTTCACGGGTCCTGGCATGAGGGGGCTCTGTAAGCAGCAGCATTTCAAAACGAAGTCAGAGGCAACCTTGGTAACCAAGTCAGAGCAATTTAGGGACCTATATTTTAGGGACATATATTCTCAGACAGAGACCTTAAAGAGACCCTGTTCCTTTCTTGGGGGACTTTGTAGGGGTTCCGAGGACGATGGAGGTGGCCAGTCAGTGGTCAGAGCCCTGAGCCCCCTACCAGCACCCAGCAGAGCAGCTCTGCTTTTGTCTGTTTCACGTATTAGCTCCCGGCACATCTTTCCTGTAGACTGCTACCCCCGGTTTAATCCACCCCCCTCATTTCATGGGGGAGGAAACTGATCTCCCCACGCACTCAGCAGAGGTCTCCTGACTCCCAGACCTGTTCGTTCCCAAGACCCCACCCCATTATGGATGGAGACAACTAACAGGAAAAGAAAAAAGACAGTGTTGAATCAGCTATTGCGTTTTCATGTGATTCTTCCAGCCATTTTCTAGAACCAAAAATGTCTCTAGAGAAAGAAAATCATCAGTTTTACCCCCGCCCCATAGCTCAATGTATAAAAGTCCTGGTTTGTGAATGGACAGGCGTGGGTAGCAGGAGTCTCTGTAAAAAGATACTTGCCTGGAAGTTCTCTCTCCTCTTCCACCGGGAACCCACTGCTCTATCTAGGGACCTTTGCTCCATCCTGTGGCCGCTGACCACACCTCTCTCCACGGCCAGCATCTTGCCAACATGTGCCCAGGGGTCCCCAGTGAGAGTGTGCAGGCAACGTCAGGTTTCCGTCCTTTCCGTCAGGGAAACACCTCCCACCAGGACGCAGGCGGCGTCCATTCAGTCCTCAGCCGCTTACTTCACACACCCTCTGTTTTCCAGCCTCTCAACATCGCCTACAGCCACATCTACAGCTCCTACCGGAACTTCGTGGGGCCCCCTCACTTCAAGACCATCTGCAGGCTCCTGGGCTACCAGGGCATCGCCGTGGTCATGGAGGAGCTGCTGAAGATCGTCAAGAGCTTGGTAAAGACGGGCCACCGTGGGGCCTGGGATGTGCCCGAGTGGGGTTGATAGGAACAAGGTCTACTGTCACTTCTTACCTGGACTGAGAATTTAAGACACTTCAGCTGTGTCTGTGGGAGTCACCCACGGAGTCCTTTGGCCTTATCCTTTGGTGCCTGTGACCTGTCCCGCTGTTAGTCAAACAGGACAGTGTGGCCATCAGTTGAAGATGGCTAGGCACAGCAGGGATCAAGGTGCCCTGGGTTTTTCACACGTAACTACGAGGGTGTGCCTCAGTCTCCACAGCTGCCTGACCCCATTGCGTTTGAGCTCTTAGTCTGGATCCCATGGAGGCACCCCAACCCCGGGAAGGACACTGGGCCTAGAAACTGCCCCTTTGAAATCTGTAAGCCCAGCGGAGTAATGAGAAAGCTCCCTTTGCTGTCTTAAAAGGCCCATTTTCCCTGGTAACGGGCACCGGGGCTGCCCCCCATCATCGGGAGAACCTGCTCCGTCCTATTAGGGCACAGACCCTCACGGTCTTCATCAGCTCAGCTGCTGTAACAAACACGCCACAGCCTGGGGCTTTGACGACATGCGCCATCCCTCACAGTTCTGGAGGCTGGATGTCCGAGGTCGGGCGAGTGTGGTCGGGTTCTGGTGTGGCTCCTCCCAGGTCACAGGTGGCTGGCTGCCTTCTGGCCAGGTCCTCCCGTGGCAGAGAGACATCATCTCTCTCGTTTCTCTTTTTACCAGGGCACTCACCCCACCCCGGGGGCTCCACCCTCGTGACTGATCACCTCCCAAAGGCCCCACCTCCTACCATCACGTTGGGGATTAGGGTTTCAACACAGGAATTCACAGGGGGCACGTTCAGTCCATTGCCCTCACCCCCAGATTTCAGCAGAACCCCCGTGCACCCCAGTAGCCCAGCGTTCGGCCCGAAGATGCGCCTGTGCAGCAGCAGGGGATGCTTTCATCTTGTCCTCTTATCTCCTCAGCTCCAAGGGACCATTCTGCAGTACGTGAAAACACTGATCGAGGTGATGCCCAAGATATGCCGCTTGCCCCGGCATGAGTATGGCTCCCCAGGTTGGTGATGGGGAAACAGGGGCAGGGGTGGTGATAGGAAAGTAATTTAAACCCCTCCTGTGGGGGGAGGGGGCTCTGGCCACCCACCTTGGGGTGTTTGCTTCTCTAACAGGCCAGCGAGCTGGCAGAGCTCTGGGTTTGCATCCTCCCTCTGGCACTAGCTAGATAGGTAGCCTTGAACCCTGTCTAACCCCTCTGGGCAGTAGTAGGGTCTTTGGTCAGCCACGGTAAGTGATGTCTGCGGGGCACACCTCACAGGGCCGCCGGGAAGTATAAAAGGACTGCAGACATGGGAGTGTTTAAATCATGTACTAGCCGGGTTTCCTTGTAAAGGTCTCCATTAGCTCAGCGCCTCTGGGATTCCTTCCTTCCATCCACTGGTGCCCCAGGTGGCATTTCTAAGGTGAGTCAGGAAACGAATTTTGCCATTCAACTTCTGGGCAGAGAAATTATTCTTTCCTTCCCTTATAGTGGAGTAGGGACTGAATCGAGGGCCTGGGGAATACGGAAAGATGGAGACCAAGAGTTTGGCGCCTGGTGTTTTTTCTAAAAACCAGGATGCCAGGTGCTGGGGCAGTGGGATTCAGAAAAGGAAAGGGCCGGGGCCGAAAGCTGTGGTTTTCAGTCTCAGCTGCCCTACGTGCTAAGCTGTGTGACTCTGGGCATGCCACTTACCCTCTCTGAGCCTCATCTGAAAACCAGAGTATCAGTGCCTGTTTGTGGTGGTGTTATGAGTATTACAGGAGCTAAAGATAAAGTCCTTGGCAAAGTGTCTAACACCAATAAATAAATGTTAATTCCTATCATTATTAGGAATTACGGTGACTCTTTGAGGGACTGTGGAAGACTCAGGGCTACTCATTCTATGTGTGCATGTTGTTTTGTTCCAAAAACATGTCAGAAGTAGCTGCCTGATCTTTCTCTAGTACTCAGCCTGGAAGAAATCTTACCCCGAGGTTTGATTTGGCTTTTTGCTCTCCCCAAGTCAGGTGTGTGGGGCTGCTGCTCAGCTGGCACTTCCCATTAATCCGGCGGAGCTGCTTCAGCCTCCCACTGACCATCCTCTTCCTCCCCCAGGGATCCTGGAGTTTTTCCACCACCAGCTGAAAGACATCATTGAGTACGCAGAGCTCAAAACAGATGTGTTCCAGAGCCTGAGGGAAGTGGGCAACGCCGTCCTCTTCTGCCTGCTTATAGAGCAAGCTCTGGTGAGTCCCGAGCCCAGAGGGGAGCGACCCAGGCTGGGAGGGACACCCCTCGCCCAGCCAGACTTCCGAGGCCCCTGTACCACACCTGCCCAGGGGCCCTGCAGCATGGATTCACATTCTTGGAGTGTTGGGTTCACGTCCCTTCTGCATCCCATTGAGACACCTCCTGCCACGTGAGCACCAGGAGGAACGCGGGTCCCACCCCGTCCACCTTCCCTAGAGGCAGGACCTTGGCCTTCTGGGAGTCTTAATTCTCCTGTCACTCACTAAACAAATGATGACTCCTTGGCTGCCACAGGGTGGGCACTGCCCTTGTGGACATGGCAGTAGCCAGTCCCCGCCTCATGTCCTGGACGGTAGCAGGGAGACGCACGCTGAGCAGTGTTTACACAGAAGTGTGTGTTCACAATCACAGTCAGTGCCGCGAGGGATGAGTGAAAGGTTTAATGGCAACGCAGAACCAAGGACCTGGTGTGGTGTTGGGGGTGAAGGAGGACTTCCCTGAGGAGGTGACCTGCAGAATGACCAGGAATTCGCCTGGTAAAGAGTCAGGGACAAGTGTTCCAGGCTGAGGGAAGAGCACATAGTGTTATCGTCGTTTGTAGTGATGGGAGGTAGCGATTCTTCCCTACAGGGTGACTGAAGGCTAAAAGGAGATAATGCATGTCAAGAGCACACAGTAAGAACTCAGTAATTGGTGGGAGTTATCCACCTCTCAGGACCACACAGAACAAACCACTGTTTATCCCATGACTCTCGGTCCACCTTTGTCGCTGGTGTCCACAAGTGGGCCCAGCCCCCCCAGCGGTGTGGGGAAGCTGGTGCAGCCAGAGCCGCGGGAGGAAAGGGGGAGAGAAGTCGCCGTGGGGATGCATGCTCCTGAGGACCCGGTGGAACATGGGTGTCCACTCCCGTGTTTCTCTCTCTGTACATGCATTCAGCGGACAGTGTGGAGAGCCTGCTCGTAGCCAGGTGCCGTTCCAGGTGGCGGGTAAATGGCCTGGCACAAGAGAGACAGGTCATGAGTGTTTTTACTCCAGAGAGGAGGCAATGGGAGAAGTAAATAATCAGAGATTATGAATGCAGGCGGTGGTACGTGCAGTGAGGCAGTCACCAGGGAAATAGGACAGACTGAGGGATGGGTGTTGGGAGAGGATGGAGCCTGATGTGTCCAAGAGAAAGAAAGAGCCCCGGAGTGAGCTGGAGTGAAGAGGCTCCGGGGACAAGGTAGGAGCTAAGGTGGGAGAAGCAGGTGGCCACAGTCCCCAGGTCCTCGGGGCCTTGGGAGATGGAGTGAGGGGCTCTGATTTACTTATTTGAAAGGCCCTTTGGCCGTGCGTGGGGAGAAGAACTGACTGGAAGGTGAATGAAGGATGAGGCTATTTGCAGCTGCCCACTCCAGGAGTCACCTTGCAGGCAGGAGACACATGGAGAGGGGAGGGGAAGGGAGATTGGGAAGGAGGCGGAACGAAGGTAGAGAGACGTGAGGAGGAAGCCAGGATAGCAAGAGATCGGAATAAAAGCCAAAGAAAGTTCTTTCCCCCAGTTGTCTGAAGCTGGCTCACTGTGTGCCTCAGGGCCCCCGCCGCACAGGAGGGACACATAGTCACCGGAAAGTCGGAAGTGCGCAGCTTTGCTCTTCCTCCATAAGGAGTAATTGCCTCCCTGTTCCCCACTAAATGGGCTTTCGAGACAGTTAATGTTTCTCTTTACGGTAACAGGTTTGTAACCTGGTTCAGGGTGCCTGGGTTGCCATGGCAATGTAGCCCTCAGAAGTCACAGGGATGAGGTAACTAGGAAGCACTGCTCTGCTCAAGGCCTGAGGAAGACGAGAGATGCTCCAAGGGCACCAGGAGTGGAGGTGGGGGAGGGTGGGTCCCCAAGCCTCAGGCCCTGGGTGTCTCCTGTTAGCACCTCCTGAGCATCAGCTAAGCTCCCCCTGTGCAGACCCTGATCAGGCTACAAGAAAAGGGGAATTTTCTGTAGGCAGCCCTGCCTGGGCGGAGCCTTGCATGGATCTCTGAGGACAACAGGACAGTCAGTACCACAGACCTTCAGACCTGAGAGCGACCCCAACGGTGTATATGTTCCACCCCCTATTCACAAGGGCAGAAATAGCACCCCCCGTGGGGGGCTGGGGGGGGTCTCCCCCAAGGTCACACTGCAGCAGAGGTGGAAGAACTGAGGCCTAGCTTTTCAGTGCTGGTTCCAGCCCCCGGGAGGCAGGTGGCCCACAGCAAAGATCAGGGCTCCCCAGGACTGTACACTCTGCTTTCTGCGCAGGCAACTGGGGAAATCTCCAAGCTAAGATACTTTCTGAGGTTAGAATGGGGCATGAAGGAGCTTTCTGGAGCTTTTTACTTTATGAAGCTGAAATTACATAATTATTTAAATGACACAGCAATTATTCTCATTAAAGAGGGGAACTAATAGCCAAAGAAAGAAAGGAGAGGAGGGGAAGAGAGGGGAAAGGAAGGGAGGGGAGAGGAGAGGTGCTAAAGTCGCTTTGTACATACCAGCATAAAAAAAATGGTGTGAGCCATAATATCGAGTGGAAAAAAGCTAGTCCCAAGACAAGACGTGCATTATGAGGCCACACATGTAGCTTGTCTTCTGGTGAACGGAAGTTTCTAAGGTTTCATGTATTAATCTTTTTCTCTTTTCCTGTATGGCTGGTGCTCTTGTGAGTTATTTTAAGAGTCTTCCCTAGCCCTGGCTGGTGTGGCTCAGTGGATTGGGTGCCAGCCTGAGAACCAAAGGGTCACATGTTCAATTCCCAGTCAGGGCACATGCCTGGGTTGCAGGCCAGGTCCCCAGTAGGGGACACATGAGAGGCAACCACACGTTGAAGTTTCTCTCCCTCTCTTTCTCCCTCCCTTCCCCTCTTTCTAAAACCAAATAAATAAAGTCTTAAACAAAAAGTTCAAAACTTCCCTAAAGTCATAAACATATGTTTTCTTCTAAAATTTTTAGAGTTTAGCCTTTCAAGGAATAACAGGCCTTTAAGTGTATTATGTATCTGAATTGATGTCTATGTCTAGTGCGAGGTAGAGAGCCAACTTCATTTCTTGCCAAGTTGTCCCAGCACCACTGATTGAAAAGGCCTGCTCGTCCCCGCTCTGCACCGGTCATGCTGTGTCTGTCGGCAGCAGGTGGTCACAAGGGTCTGGTTGTAGCATGCTCTTAAATATATTTGAGTCTAATCGGAAATGAGTTAGCATTTCTTCAGTATGTGTTTATGAGTCTGTTATGCTTTTAATGGGAATTCTGTTATTAATGACTAGCATTTTCTCTAGTGTCTTTTACACCAAGAAATCATAAAGCGATCGTTAGGGAAATATTCCACCGTCACCACTATTTTATTCAAACTTCGTGTGATTTTCCAGCACGTAGCTTGTTATACCGACACACACCAGGAGAGGGCCCTGTTCGTTCACGTGAGCGAGGGAGGCCTGAGTCCCCTGCGGGAGACGGCTCTTCCACGCCCAGCCCAGGACTGGAGATGTTTCCTGCCTTTGGTCCTGCTGTTTATTTCCTCTCTCCTCTTCGCAGTCGAGTGGGCCACAGCCACACTCTGGTCAGTCCCGAGAGCATCGCTTCTCTTTCCGGAGGGGAGGGGAGTCTGGCCCAAACTCACGGAACTGAATGTGGGTCAGATCTGGGAAAACCATCAGAGACCATGCAGGACAGGTGTCTCAACCTCGGCACCACTGACATTTGGGGCCAGACAATCCTTTGTTGTAGGGGCCCATCCTAGGCATTGTAGCACCTGGGGCAGCATCTCTGGGGTCTACCCACCAGATGCCCACTGGGAGCACCCTCCCCGGTTGTGACACTTGGAAAGGTCTCCAGATAATGCCTAATATTCTTTTGGAAGCCAAAACCCCTCTCCCTGTTGAGAGCCACCAGTCTCGTCCAAGCCCCCATCTCACAGAACAGAAACTGAGGCCCCAAAAGGGAGACGACCTTCCCAGTGGTACACGAGGGCAGGAGCCGGGGGAGCACCAGGACCCTTTCGGACGTCGTCCTCGGGGGCAGAGGGCTGCTCCAGCGAGCTGTGCAGATTGCTGCTTTGGTTTTTGTTTTCTTTGCTTTAATTCCAGCTTCACATCTGGCCCCTTATTCTCCAGCTTCTACTTTATAGTCCCTTTTCTTTGATTTTGTTTTTCTTATGGTGTCACTGATGTACATTCACTGCTCGAAAACCCGAAGAGGCAGAAAGACGACACGAACCACATTACCACACTTGACAACGATTGCTCACATTCCAAAGGATGCCTCCCAGATGATGTTATGTTTCAGCATGTAATTTTCCTCATATACATGTTTTTACTTTGTTTGGTCATAAAAGTCATATTCACCACGCTAAGGCGTGCAGCCAGGGTGCACAGTCCCTAATCTAGAAGCAGTCTCCTGGAACTCCTGTTTCCAAAGCTCAGTCACTGATGTGCGGTTGTCCTGGTCCTTTCACTTACAGACTATTTTTATTTAAATTAGCTTACTTTTTAACTTCAACTTATTTTTAACGGGAGACTTTATATCACTTCCATTGAAAACACCTCGTGATCGCTTATCACCATTAGAAAGCAGCCAGAATAATAAATTCAATCCGAATAAGGCAGGGGAGGGTCCATCCAGTGGCTGCTGGCCCAGGCCTCTGCCCCGCAGGCCTGCTCCTCCTCTCTGTTCAAAACCGAGATCAGCAGGTGTCGGAGAGGTAGTCAGTGTGCTGTGAGGAAAGGTCGCAAGTGGAGACTTTCTCTCTCAAGTTGTCAGAAAGCTCGGTAGGGGCTTGAAAGGGAGGAACTTGCTCACTGCAGGACCCACGGTTAGGAAATACCCTTTCCCTGCGCCCCTGGTGCGCACACTCTGGGACCTGCCAACCTTGGAAACGCCGGCATGCACTTGGGTGAGGGCTTCCTTGCAGGCCAGTTTCTTGGCGGTAGATCTTTCCTAGTTGACCGAACATGATTCGGATCCAGAATAATAATTCTTTCTCCCCTTGACAATTCGGCGGTGGGGAGGGGGCAGCGGGCGGAGGTGAGACATAATAATATGGCATTGTACAAGTGAGGCACAGAGGAGTGGGGGAAGACCACACACCCAGAGAACTAGACAAGATTAAGTTACTGATTTATTTAGCCAGGGCTACAGAGAGCTCCTGGAAGCGGGAGCCACAGAGCAGGGGCACATGGGACATACCGCAGCTGAGCTTCCCACGGTACCTGCACCCCAGCTGAGGGGCTGGAAGCTACAGCTCGTTCATTCTATACAAACGAGGGTCGTGGGGGATGCGGGAGGCCTAATTGCTCCCCACTCCACAGGCTCTGTATCCTTGGGCTTAGCACCAGTATGCAGGAAACACATACACTGACCGGCTATGTGCGTCCATATAAGGGAATGTTTAAACCGGTCTGCTGGGCGCTCTGGCTACGCCCCGTCCCCCTTGGTGCCTTTGCTGCCAGAAAACCAGTGGGGGGGCTTCCTGTGGGGGCTCCACCTCCAGTTTGCCAGCTCATTTCTCTGAGCTCACTTGACAGAGATAAAACCATATGACATTCACATCAGTTTTATTTGTCTTTTTGTTGCCTCCAAACTCAGAGCAAAATGCTATTTAAGAAATCTTGTTCTGAGATTGCTCTGATGATTACCTTGAGGAAATTAGTTTAAAAAATGCTATACTGTTTTTCACCCAGAAAGAGACCCGAAAGGTAGAGTCTGTTGTTCCACATGAATCTGGGATACCAAGGATCACATTGCCCCTGTTTTTTAAAAATATGTATTTTGAATTTTTTTGGTATCCATTAGCCAAGAGGAATCAGTCCCCAGTTAACTTCAAGGACTAAGTTGGGAACATGAGGTTTTGTGGTATTTGATGGTCTATCAGTTTTAAATTAAGTGCAACAGAAAAGGAAATTTTTTAAGAGTGAAAGCAGTGCCCAGATGAAATACTCATCCCTTGAAGAATTTTGATGTGGGTTCCTTACAATAAAATGTGCTTGCATTCTGACCGAAAGCCTTTTCACTCCTACTTGCTCTGTTGGCAAAGAGCAATTTTACATGAGGTCTTGGTCCTTGTTAATCACCTAATGACTTCTTCGCTCATAAACATAATACAGTTCATTAGCGGTCGTCCTAAGCAGTGGGGGTAATAAGCATTACTGTGGCACTTGGTAGGTGCAGATGCTTTGGAAAACTCATCATGGTTGGATCCCAATTCAAAAAAAAAGAACTATAGCCCTGACTGGTGTCACTCAGTGGGTTGGGCGTCATCCCACAGACCCAACTGATTTGAGAGAGAGGGAGAAACCTCGATTTGTTGCTCCGCTTACTTATGCATTCATTGGTTGATTCTTGTGTGTGCCCTGACTGGGCAGGGATCGAACCCACACCCTTGGCATGTCAGGATGACATTCTACCCAGCTGAGATACCCAGCCAGGGCAAGAATATTTTTAATGTTGTGATCACTGAGGATGTCCCTGTTTTTAGAAGTTGCATGCTGAAGTATTTAAGGCCCAGGAATGCAATAGCTTTAACTCACTTCCCAGTGATTCAGTAAAATGCATAAAGTCAAAGCGGATATGGTAAAATGTTCACTGTGATTCCACATCGAGGGTCTCAGGATGTTCACTGTTCTTTCAAGTGTTTTATTTGTTTAACATGTTTCGTAACACAAACTTGAGGCAGAAAAAGGGAAACCTCATCATGGACTCTGAGAAATTCAGAAGAGAAAAGGCCCCCGAGCAGACAAAGTCACAAGGTAAAGGAGGAAAAAAAGTTAGGAAGGCTTCTTGTTTTTTCCAGCTACTTCCGCTAGTGAGCGAGCTTTATTCTTGGCAACATATGCCCTTTGGTACTTCTGGCCGGGTTTTTTTAATTTGCAGAGGCATCTGCTAGTGCCAAACTCAGCCGCAACTCTCATGCTGCCCATCTACTTGACTTACCAGCAAGAGATGTCAGCTCAGGATCAGGGAAAGGCGGACAGAGCCAGGGAAGCTGGCCGGTCCACATTAGAAAGCAGCCACGTGGGACCTGTGAGTGGCCAGAAGAACACCCAGAATACCGCTGCTGGCCGCCCTCCTCCCATGGATTTGGTGGGAGACTTTGCTGCTTCCACAACTCTTGAGAGAGAGAAATAATAATGCCTTCCCTCTGGGCTCAATTTAAGAAGAATGTTTCAAAACCAGATTCTCTGAGGGTTCCTTTCTTTCCATTCTTGCTGAGGGTGGAATTTACTTGCAGGTGAAGCATTGGGGATAAGATGGCAGAGCTGATTCTCCACGTAGTAGCGAAAGGATCCCCATACAGGTACAAATCCGATCATGGTACTGTCCTGCTGGAAACTGACAGGTGGTCTCCCATGGGACTTAAAATCTAACTCCCGCCTTTGACCCACCAGACCCGAGAATTCAGCCATGCCTTCTCCTCCAACTCTGGGTGACATTGTTTTGTCATCTCTACTGAGGACCATCCCCTTCCCCCCAAATAAACACAAACCCTGACAAGATGGCACCCTTATCGCCAGTGAAGGCAGAGTGCGCTGAGACCCCTGGAAGTTGTCCCATGTCCTGTACTCTCTAGCGCTGGTGTTTGTCCTGCTTTGGCACCTAGGAGGCCGTTGAAGTGCCCACTCCTCTTGGTTAGACTGTGTGGATAGCAAGGGGGTGGAGCGAGGCATAGGACGTGCCTGGATGTCGTTACCCCGCCAGCTGTTTGGGTTACAGGGCAGCAGGCTGGAAGGAAGACCACGGGTCTTTGTTCCCATCACAACTCAGACTTAATTCCACTTTTTTTCCAGTCCATGAATTTGCTGATTTCACACTTCAGTGATTTGCAATGAACACAGTCCCCTGGGGCCTTCGCCATTGCACAGGCCACGCACGTGGCAGGCCCAGCCTCTCCCTCCCCGTGCCCAGCATTGCGGGGTGCGTGCCCATGGCTCTGAAGGAGGCACGCTGGGGGGGCAGGGCCGCGGGGCCTGATGGCCAGTGAGGGAGTTCAGATGGTGACCACGCAGCAGGGTCTCATTGGCCACTTAGAGGCTTAAAATTGGCATTCCCGACCTGGGATTTGCTGTGAGAACAGGGGAATCCTCACACCTTTGTGCCTCTCGGGAAAGATCTGTGTCCCGTGCAGGGCTGCAGAACTCAGCAAGTGTTGCAGAATGAGAGAGCAAGGTAAGGCTGCTTCTAGGAAGAATGACTGTCCTGTGGGCCTGGTGGCCTCGTACAGATCAAGCCAGAGAATCCTGTGAGGTCTCAGCGCCAGCCTGTCCCCCGTTTCTTCATTTAGTAAGACGTACTGCTGTATTTACTTACACTCTGCCTACATCCAATAAATACACAGTGCCTCACAGTCACAAGTAATGGTGGCACTAAGTCCAGAGAACATGAAACAGAATAAGACCAAAGATGCATCGGGAAGCAAAAGAGAAGCCTAGGGTGAGTTACAGCAGGGCTGCGTCAGCCGGGTCTCAGGCTCATTTTCAGGTGTGCTACTGGAAAGGGCGTATCTTCAGAGTCAGAAATCCTGGATTCCAGTCTCGTCTCTCTACGTGATAGCTCTGAGACTCTGGCAAAGTGATGAAGTCCTCTGAGCCTTAGTTTCCACACCCCAAAAATGTTGGAGCTACATACCTCCTTCCTAGAGTCTTTGTGTTAATTAAATGAGGTGATGGATGTAAAGTCAGCAGAAGTTCATAAGCAGGCCCCCAGTTACCAGGAGTCCTCGCCTTCCCTGCCTGTGCCCTGTAACCCCAGTGCCCTGTGACCCCAGAGCTCGGCTCCTGCCTGCCTGCCGCCCGGTCAGCCCTCCTCTCCCTCACAAGCCGGAGCAAAGCATTTCCTGCCGTCTTGACATCAGCGATGCTGTCTTTGATCTTACCCCTCCTCTGTGTGCCCTGCACATTTCCTGCCCATCCTTTCAGGCCCCTCTGAAAGCCATCATTGCGTCATTCCCCCACTAGATGGTAAACTTCGTTAAAATCCAGTTTTTCCAGTCTCACCTGTCATCCTGTTTCCGGCAGTACGCAGGGTGGAGCACGCCTACCCTCGCTCTTGTGTTTTTGCTTCCCCCGGTCAGTTTCCATCCTCATGCTGATGATTCCCAAGTTCAGATCTGCAGTCTCTGCAAGGCCCCAGACCTCTATTTCTTAATTAGCCACTTCAGACCATACCGACTGACTCCCTAGTTGGAAAGATGAGATTTCAACTCATGTGCACCTCTCCCCACTCTTCCTCTCAGTATTTAACTAGACTACTTACCGCTTCTGTTGTCTTCCCTTGTGATCAGAAATGATACACTCATCTCACACCTCTGTTGCTTCCTTGAGTAACATTACTTAGCATCCTGACTTCTTTCCATGCGAGACGGGGACATTTACCCTCCTGAAACCTTCTCCTCCTCCTACCTCTTGCCAGGTGTGCGTTTACCTCTATATCATCACAGCTGCCTTTTTGGGGTCACATTTGTATTTTGTCAAGGGTAGCCTAAAAAAAGAAAACAAGGTGTACTATTCACACATTATTAAACCTATGCAAATGTTGTTCCTTGCTGGAATGAATGGCGTGCTAGGGTTCCTTTCCTCTGGTTCCAGCGTCGAGACCCCGAACGCTCCTTATTTTAGAGTTAAGAATTAGTTGCTTCCAGAGGAGTCTTTTTTTCTCAAATTAAGTTTTAAAGTAATGTATGTTCAATGTAGAAAATTGAGTAAATTCATATAAGTAGGAAAAAACAGGAGTAAGGAAGAAAGGGATAGAAAATTTAAACTAAAACATTTTGCAAATCTCGCTGCATGGAGCTTACATAGTTCGAGCACAGTAACCAGTAACATCAGAGAGGAGCGTATTCCCTTGGGTCCGTGTACCAATAGGAGAGACTCTGTTCTAGGTCGCAGTTCCTTTACATACCACAGACATTCAGCTTTCACTCCACACACTTACTGCGTGTTTGCTGCCTATCAGGCACCGAGCTCGCCATTGTGAATACACTGTGGTTGGAAAGGGGCGTCGTTCCAACGTCCACGAAGGTTACGTGCCAGCAGGGGGAGGTAGACATTAATCAAACAGGAACATGCAGGCAGGAATAGTTTGGATTGAGCTCCACTGCTGCAAGGAAAAGAAGTGGGTTCTTTAAGGACACAAAACAAAGAATCTGCATGGTCAGGGAGGCATTGAGGGGTCAAGGGAGCCTTCCTGGAAGGGGTGATGCTTGAACTGAGATTTAGAAGAAGAATGGGAATTAACTAAGTGAAGTGGGGTGAGGGAGAGAGCTGGATGAGGAAGCCTTGCAGAGAGGGTGAAATTCTGGCATGGGTGTAGAGACATGGAATTCAGATAACAGGACACTGCCCTGGCTGGAGCAGAGAGCACCAGGGGGCCAAGGGGGAAGAAATCCATTGTCAGTGGATTGCACAGGCCCTGGGCCGATATGTTCCTGGGCAGAGTTGAAGGCCAAGTGTGGATCCTTTAAGACTGAGATTGGTCAAGAGGGAGGTCAGCCGCTAGCCTCAGAGCCCACAACGGAAGCTTGTTTGGATCCCTGACACAGGTCTTTGCGTGCCCTGAACAGAACCACACATTTTTATCAGTTGCAGTGGCAGACAAATACCAAACAAATACCTTCTACAAAAGGTGTTGCTGAGTGTGTAGCCACGTCATTATGCAAAGGGCCACGTGGCTCATCCTCCGGGAGCTCCCAGGCAAATGCTTTCCCACCTTTACTAGGAAACCACATCCTTCTGTCTTTCCTCGCCTCCATTAACAAATGGCAGTACAAGGAGAGAACACACAGGAAGCCCGCCAGCCCGAACAGCCCTGCCCCCAGGCCCTTCCAGCAGTTTGCAAACTCAGGGGTGGTAGTGGGGTGCAGAGGGCAGTAAACGGAACACTCTTGTCTCCCCCAAAGAAACTGAAGTGGAGGCTCATCCTGTAAAAGGAACAAGTCAGCAGCGTTGCTCTTGGTGTAGGGGGCCTGGAGCCTCCTTCCTCTCTTCCATCCCCTAAGTGTCTCTGAAGGTCAATTTTACTTGTAATAACCAAACAGAAAGGTGACAGTCCATGCAATGGACAACTTTTCTGGTAACAAGACATTTCCAGGAGCAACTGAAATTTTGGAAGGAAACAAGAAAGATAAACTTGGCGGTGGGGTTATGCGTACCAATCCTCTGCTTGGATACTTCAGTAGTTCCGCACTGCCCTGCAGATAAAACCCAGGCTCCCTCCCATGCCTGTGAGGCCCCACGTGAGCTGGTCCCCCCAACATCAGGGCCTCGGACTGTACAATGATGCCTTGCATCACTGTTCTCCAGGTTACTCTCTGCCCCAGGCCCTTTGCACTGGAACGCTCTTACCTCATATCTACATGGCCGGCTCCCTCACTTCATTCCATTCTCTGTGTAAATGTCTTCCCCTCAGAGAAGGTTTTTTTAAACCCCCTTTCCTTAGGTAGTCTCCCCCTTTCCCAGTCACTCTCTAGCTTATTGCCCTATTGTGTTTCGTCGCTACCTGAAATTTCCTGATTTATTGACTTGTTTTTATCTGTCTCCGTGAACGACGCTGTAAATTCCATGAGTGCAAAGATCTAGTCTAACTTGTTCAGCATCATATCTGCAAAACCTAGAACAGTGCCTGGTATGCAACTCATATTTGTTGGATGAATGGGGGTAATAACATTCTGGTATTTGGAATATACTCATATGGATAAAGACATTTATTGATTCATCTGAGAAACATAGGGATAACAAATATGCATTCATTTCATAAATAATTATTGAGAAACTATTATGTCTTAGTCACTGGGATTATAGAGGCTTCATCTCTGACTTTAAGGAGATGACAGCACTGTGGTCAGTGTGGAGAGCTGAGGAGAGAATCACGAGACACGAGGACCAGTTGATGATGGGAAGTGAAAACGAGACAGAAAATGAGCCCTAGGTTTTAGACTCAGGCAGATAAAGAGATGATGGTACCATTCTTCTTCTTCTTCTTTTTTTTTTTTTTTTTGAATCATCACCCAAGGATATATTTCTTAATTGGTTTTAGGGAGAGAGGACGGAGGAAAGAGAGAGAGAAATATCAATGTGTGAGAAAAACATCGATCGGTTGCCTCCCATACATGCCTTGGCTGGGGATCGAACCCACAACCTTCTGGTGTACAAGACAACGCCCTAAAAAACTGAGCCACCATGGGGGGGCAATGGAGCCGGGTTTTGAGCAAAGGAACCCTAGGTGACGAGGGGAGAAGAAAGTCTGCTTTAGAAGTGTTGGACTGGAGCATACCCCAGTGGCAAGACCCAGCAAGGGCTGGGTGGGTGTCTGAGTCTGGAGCTTGAGAGAGAGGTCTGGCTGGAAGTAGGCTTGGCGAATCAAAGGGGACACTTGTCGTCATGGGAGTAGGTGAGACAAAGCAGGCAGGATAAACGGAGCAGAAAAAATAAAGTGGGGCCTTGGAGGAAACCAACATTGAAGGGGTGGTTAGAAGTCAAACCTGCCAAAAAAGTCAGAAAAGGGGAAATCAAAACAATGGGAAGCCGCAGAACTCATCGTCATGGTAGCTGAGGGAGGTCGGTGCCTGATAGAGTGGAGATGCCGCGAGACGAGAGTGGAAAGGTGTCCGCTGCACGTGGTGGCAGAGCAGTTCTCGGCGCTCTTTGGCAGAGTCGTTGCCGTGGTGTGATACACCTGGGCATGCTATTTCTGTTCTCTGGGGGGAAAGCAAACCCTAGGAGATGGAGAGAGAAGCAGAAAACTCTTGTAAGGTGCTCGATCCTGAAAGGAGGAGAGAGAGAAGGGTGGCTGAAGATACTGGCTAGAAAAAACACATCCCATTATACTCTAACGGGCAGGGCAAGATCTCGATTGCAAACTACTGGGAGGCAGCCTTGGCTTACTTAATGCATGATCACACTTTCTCACCATCAGTGTGGTTCGAAAATGAACGGGCTGCCTCTGGCAGTACTGAGCTTTTGATTACTGAAGGTACTGAAGAATAGCCTGAATGTTACATTACAAAAGAAAGTTGTTAAATCAGCGTCTAGGCTTCTATCATAAGAAACTAGAGAAAGAAGAGCAAATGAAATGCAAAGCAAAAAGAAGGAAGGACTTAATATAGACCAGAACAGAAATCGGTAACATTGAAAACAAAAAGCATAGAAAAGTATGAATGAAACTAAAGTCCGCTTCTTTGAAATAAAAAATCAATGGAATTGAGAAACCTCTAGCCAGACTGACCAAGAGAGAAAAGAAGATACAAATTACCAATATCGGGAGTGAAATAGGGGCGTTGCTACAGGTCCCACAGACATGAAAAGGATGACACAGGTGCACTGCCTTTATTCTATACCCATCAATTCAACTGAAATATAAGGAGCAAGTCCTTGAGACATATAAACCCCCAAAACTTATTTTAAAAAACCCTATAACCTGAATAGTCCTATATCTACTAAAGAAATTTTATGCCTAGTTTTAAAAAAAAAAAAAAGCTTCCAACCAAGAAAACTTCCAATGCAGATAGTTTCACTTGTGAATTATACCCAACACTTAAGGACAAAGTAGTATCAGTTCTAAACAGTCTCTTCCAGAAAATAGAAAAGGGGGGTGGGTCTCTTCCCAACTTACCTTACGAGGTCAGAATCACCCTCATATCAAAACCAAAGACATTTGAAAAGAAAAAGGCAAATCAATGTCCCTTATAAATAGAGAGTAAAAAATCCTCAGCAAAACACTCACAAAGAAAATCCAGCAGTACTTAAAAAGGATAATGCACCACAACCAAGTGAAGTTGATACCAAGAATACAAGGCTGGTTCATCATTCAAAAATCAGTATGATTCACCATATTAATAAATTAAAGAATCACCCAAATTAGCCAAGTTTTCAGGTTATACAGTAAAGCTAAGGCTCTAAGCTTAGACATAACAGCGAAGACCAGATGATCTGATCCACTGATTAGGGGAAAAACAAGTAAATTAAGAAAGGAGGGACATTTCCCTTCTGATTGAGAAACAGAACGACAGATCAGGTGGGTCCCTCTGAAGAGTCACTTGTCCTCCTTGTTTCAGGGAGGGATCTGTAGTAGAGGGAGTTTAGGGGCTCCCTTCTTGAGCAGGTGGCCTGAGCTTTCCAGGACAGACATGGGCTCCCCGTGCCTGAAAACCTCCTGATTTTCTCAGATGCTTAGGATCCAAGAGTGTCCATGTTGAATGAAGCCCAGATCTTACCTAACACAAATCCCCACAGTTGAAAGGAGAAGGAAAAAAGTCACCATCAAACCTCTCCGTCCTGGGTTCTGGTCCTTCTCTCACTAGTTATTGTCTGGTGTGGAGAAAACTAACCAGACACGGGCCTTTACACAGGTCATCCTGGATTAGCGAACTGAATGGCTGGCCTGGCTAGCTGCTTCGAGCCCATAGGCCTCACCACCTACCAAATACAGCCCGGGCCCATCGTCTCTGCCTGATCCCATCGTCCCTCGGAATTCTCCAACAAATTCCTTATAAGAGGGTAATGAAAATGTGTTGCACACTCATTATGTACCTTGGACTTTGCTGTGAGGTTATGCATTCCTTACTTAGTCCTCACAGCAGCCCGTTAAAATAGGTAGTGATCTCATCTTCATTTTGCAGATAAATAACTAGACTCAGAGGTTAAGCAACTTGCCTAAGATCCCACAGCAAGCAAGCAGAAGTGCGAATTCAGGTCTAGTTGACTCCAGTGCTCAAATTTTTAGGAATGAAAATCCTTCCTGGTTTATAATAATTTTTTCTCTTTCCCTCCACCTCTGTTTGCAGTCTCAGGAGGAAGTCTGTGATCTGCTCCATGCTGCGCCCTTCCAAAATATCTTGCCGAGAATCTACATCAAAGGTAAGAAACCAGTAACAGCAGCTACACAGCAACTTGATTTTGAACTTCATATTTCCTTAATCCCAATAAACCCAAATCTGCAGTCAGAAAGAGAGAAGTTTAAAAAGCATTGGGAAACTATGGACGAGTCACAGAATGGAATTCATGGAATTGGAAATGATACTCCAGGCCTTGTTCCTTTGTCCTTCTAGAACACCCTAGTTTCTTGTTGTCTAGCCTTGATTTAAATCTTTCTAGTAATGGAGAACTCATCCCCCCACTAGGTGGGTGATTCCATTGTTGGACAGAGAGAATAGAATATTTTTCCTTGTGCCGAGTTTTCATTACACTCACCAGAACCAAGGAGAATTGTTCTATACGTCCCCTCCAAGTTTTGGAATGCAAATACATCCCCAGTTCCTCTGAGAGTTATCCCCTCCCCAGTTCCCTCAGTGTCACCTGAATCTCATCCTCTGCTTCTCTGACAGAGGGTGAGCGTCTGGAGGTCCGGATGAAACGCCTGGAAGCCAAGTACGCCCCACTTCACCTGGTCCCTCTGATAGAGCGGCTGGGGACCCCTCAGGTATGTTCCTTCCATCCTGGGCCCCTCAGAACCATCATTTTACAGGTAGGGAAACTGAGACCCAGAGACAGGAAGGGAATATGTAACCACAAAGCCTGTCAGTGATGGGGCAGGTCTGGAATGAGATTTGCTGACTCTCAGGCCTGAATCCTTCCTTCTATACCCAGTATCCTCCATCCTGCCAAGAAAGAAGGAAGTCAGACAAGGGTCTGGGATGCCCGTTAGGTGTCAAGCGCTCTGCTCCGTTCTCTCTCCGAATTAAAATCCCATAGTCCCTGTGAGCCACCAGTTCACATCTGGGTATCTTGCTAGAAAACCACTTACAGGAACACAAAGTGTTTATTGCCACGTTGTCCATTCAAGCAAAAACTGGGAACAACCTAAATGTCAGTCGGTACTGGGTGGACTAAATAAAAGGTGGTGAAGTCACCTAAATGCTCAGTATTTGTTATATAATGATGAAAAGCAAACATCAGATCTTGGTGCATCAGTGTGGATGGATCAGAAACACATGGTTAGGTGAATAAAGCAAGTTCCACTACAGTTCATCTGGTCTGCTGCCATTTGTATTTTTTTAAAAACACCCATGTAAATAAAACTTTTCCTAGAAAATGATGCAGATGTAGTTCAAAGTGGCAGCAACCTCTCCAGAGGGTAAGAGACAGAGATCGGGGCCGGGGTGGGATCAAAGAAGACTTCAGCTTCATCTGTAATGTTCTAATATTATCACAGGTGAATGAACTCATGCATTAATCCTATAATTACAAGTAATTTTTACAAAGCAGTCCTGCCAGTGGCTATGAACATGGACATGAGTGAGACAGGACCCCCTACTCTCAGAGATCTCACAGACTATGCAGGGGGTCAGGGAAGAAGAAAAACGGGGAGAAAGACAAAAAAGATTATGTGCTGTCTCCTTTCAAGTTGGTTTAAGCAATCTAAACATTTGCAGGGGCGGGCAGCAGATTCAAGAAGAAGAGAAACAGGGCACCATAGGGCGACAAGCCAGGGTGGTTTGTTGTGCTCACCAAAGCTCACTGTTTGTTTAAAAGCTGAGGATTCAGGTCCCCCTTGGCCCTGCATTCCTGCGGTCCTCTGCCCTCTTGTACACAAACGCTCGAGTGTGAAGACTCACATCCTGGGCAGAGGGCAGAAGGCAGCCTGTTCTCTCGAAAACCATGGCAAGTATTTGGGGCACCTTGCAGAGCTGGACCTGCCCGGGTGTCACCCACCTCCTCCCACAAACCCGACTAAACCTTCAGTGGGAAGGGTGGTCCGAGCCATCGCAGGGAGGACTCAGACCCTGTGGAGGGCGCCCACGTTCTCTCCTGGCTGGCAGGGTCCCGGAGCAGAGGAGCTCCTCCGAAGATTTCCTTTTAGGGAGAAATCCCCCTGGCCGGCAGCACACCAGTGTGTCTGCCCCACTGGTGGTGTCATCCGACAAGAATCTGGCCCCTCGCACCCAGGCCTTGCAATGTGTTTTCACTTAAAAACTGGATTCCTTCCCTGTGCTAGTGAACACCATTTCCTGGGGACCGATAGAGATCGCCATTTGTCAAATGCTGAGTATTTAATAAATAAAAGCCTAGACAGTCTGCAGGAAAGGAAATGCCAGTCTTAGAAATCTGCCGGCCCTCGAGGATCGGTCCAAAACTTCGGTTGTCCTGACGGCCAAAGAAAAGTTAACCGAGTGTTAACTTCCGAGCTGGCTGAGGCTCGGGGGGGCTCCCATCATACAGGGTGGGGCGAAGGGAGCTGTGGAGTTGTTCCTATGGAAAATAATAAAATGATCCATAAATAATAACACGAGAATAAACTCTGTGTTTTGCCGACTGAAAGCTGGACCCCTCCCTTTGCCCCGCCCTTTAGCGAGGTCAGTGACAGGGCAGTTCTGCTACAGGTTTAGAGTCAGGAGTTGTGGTCCTGTTGCGTTGTTTGCCTTCATTTCTGGGACAGATTGCACTGACCTGATCTGTAGCCCAGTGCTCTCATGGAGAGAACACTCTGGCAGGGGGTCAAAAGACAGGGTTCTTGTCCCAGTGTCACCCCTGAATTGTCACTTAACCTAGTGCTAGACATTTAATATCTCAGCCTTTGCCTTTCCATCTGTAAAATGGGTGAATAGCTATTTTGTCTTCTTAGCTGAGCTGCCTGACATGATCAGTATGGTGAACAAATTAAGTAGATGGCTTCTAGAAACACAAAGGATTATATTTGCAAAAGGAGTACGCAGGTATCATCCTCCTCCAAAGGTCACTAGATGTCATCAGAGGACTCCATGCGCAAATGCATTTCCACAGGGCTTCGGGATGCTTTTTCTATTCCCTTGCTAACCTGGAAAAGAATAGCAGAAAAAGAAAAATCCCCCTCCAAGCAGAATAGAAAAGAAATGGGTAAAATTTACGTTAAATACTAAATATATATACAGATATCATATATTTGTGTGCATGTGTGTGTGTGTCACTAAGCCACAAATTGGGGATATTTGTAGCAAATGCAAACAGAACGGACAGGCAAACCAAAAGAAAAAGCACATGAAAAAAAACTGACAACATAAAAAAATATAAATGTGAACAAATGTCATGAAAAGTGTCCAGGTTTACCAGTAGTCAGTGAAATGTAAATGAAAAGAACAGCGTGCTAGAACTTTTCATCGCTCAGTTGGCACAGAACCCCCCTCAGTGACAGAGGAGCACTGGTAAGAGCACGGGGGGACAGGCGTCGCGCAGTGAGGGGGCCGGGGCCCAGCTTTCCCTGAGGCTACCTGGCCGCCGCTCTGGAATAAAAGCGTTTAAAAGCTGTTTACTCTTCAAGTGTGTAGTTGCTATGTCTAGGATTTTATCCTAAGAAAACAACTAGAGAGGAGCTCAAAAAGTGTTCTGTGGAGGGCTGGTCATTTAGGAATTGTCTAGGACAGTGAAAATTTGTAAGCAACTTAATGTAACCAGCAAGAACAGAGGCCTGAATACGTGACGGTGTGTTGGTGGCCATCTTATGTAGCCATTAAAAAAATCATGTGACTGAAAATATTGAAGGAAGGGGTTTTTTAGGGAAAGAGAGCAATACAGGTAGTATGATCCAAATTTGGAAAGTATGGATGTATATACACACATACAAAGAATAAATGATACATCAGTATTTTAAGAAAGCTTATCTCTGGGTAATGGGGTTTATGGGAAATTTTTATTTTCTCACGGTGTTTTAATTTTTTTTTTCGTATTTTACCCAGTAACCGTGCATTACTTTTATAGGTCACAGGGTAAGGGCAAACACTTTTTCAAGGAAAGGAACAAAGCCCCTAACCATTTCAAAGGGTCAAGGGCTCTTTAGTTGGCTATACTAGGTATTGGGGGGGAGTCACCAGAATGCATAGTCTGTCTGCAGATTTATAAACTCCCTTGCTAATTTTTTAATCGCCCATGATTGTCAGGTCTTGAGGATCGATTCAGACTGATTAAATGCACATGAGATTAATTAGCAATTCAGAACTCTCTGCATTAACTTATGAAGGAGAATATTCATGACTCAAGAACAAATCTAGATCCTCTATTTATTTACGGAGCATCTTCACTATTCCAGGCCCTCCCTTTAGGAAGTGCAGAACCACAGATCAGCCTGGTAGAGAGGTGCCTGGTGAGAACAGAATCCAGCACCAGGTTCAGGGTTTTGTAAGAGATTATTTCCAGTTAACTGTGACTAGCTGGGTGGTTTAGGATTTCTCCCTAAAAGGCAACTTGAGTGGTCCCTTCTCTGCCCACTGAATCAAGAGTCGCCTTGAATAAGGGTTCCCTCCCCTTCTGTTTGAAACACACGCTGTGAAACTCTTCTTCCCCAATTCACGCCTTTTCTCCTGAGACTTCTTTCAGCTTATCATTGTCATGACAACTGCACTCCTGGCCCATAATATCCTGACAGGCTCCAGCAGTGGTGTTTCCTGATTTATTTCCCTCCAGAGTGATTGAGAGGTTATCCTCTTTCTGGGGGCTCCAGGGTGAGGGCTTGCATCCGGAATGAGGCTCCCTGTAAAATGAGCTCTCTGGGGAGACCACCTTTTCGGGAGCTGATCCCACAAGCATCCTCTTTAGCTTTGTCTCTAGATTTGGAGACCTTGTTTTGACCTTAGATTGTAATATCTATCTATCTTACTTTGCACATGGTTTTTGACACCTCTATCCCTAGATATT
>PVJI01004101.1:0-113114 GCA_004026765.1 Micronycteris hirsuta
ATAGAGTCTAAAAAATGATACAAAAGATTAATGAATCCAGAGCTGGTTCTTTGAAAAGATAAATAATATTGACAAGCCTTTAATTGGACTCATCAAGAAAAAAAGAGAGAGGACCCAAATAAATAAAATAAGAAATGAAAGAGGAGAAATAACAACTGACACCAAAGAAATACAAAGGATTGTAAGAAAATATTATGAACAACTGTATGCTAACAAACTAAACAACCTGGATGAAATGGATAAATTCCTAGAAACATACAATCTTCCAAAATTAAATCAGGAAGAATTAGACAACCTGAATAGAAAGATTACACCTAGTGAAACTGAAGCAGTAATTAAAAAAACTCCCCCCAAATGAAAGCCCTGGACTGGTGGTTTCATAGAAGATTCTACCAAACTTTCCCAGAAGAACTAACACCTCTCCTTCTCAAACTATTTCATAAAATTCAAGAGGAAGGAAGGCTCCCAAACTCATTTCATGAGGCCAACATTATCCTAATTCCAAAACCACATAAAGACCCTACAAAGAAAGAAAATTATAGGCCAATATCCATGATAAACATAGGAGCCAAAATCATCAACAAAATATTAGCAAAATGAGTACAGCAATGCATGAAAAAGATCATGATATGATCAAGTGGGATTTATTCTGGGAATGGAAGATTGGCGGAACATTTGCAAATCAAAAATGTGACTCACTGCATAAAAGCAATGAAGGATAAAACCATATGATCATATCAATAGATGCAGAAAAGAATTTCATAAAATCCAGCACCCATTTATGATCAAAGATCTCAGCAAAGTGGGTTTAGAATGAACAAAACAAAACACAGTGAAGGCCATATATAACAAACCCACAGCCAACATCATACTCAACAGACAAAAACTGCAAGTGCTCCACTTATAGGAACAAGACTGGGATTTCTCTTTCACTTTTCATATTCAACAATAGTATTGGAAGTACTCGCCACAGCAATCAGACAAGGAAAAACAAAGGCATCCAAATTGGAAAGAAAGAAGAAGCAAACAGTCATTATTTGGAGATGGCATGATACTATACATAGAGAACCCCAAAGATTCCACCAAGAAACTACTAGAAATGATAATTGAATTCAGCAAAGTAGCAAGATATAAAATTAATATCCAGAAATCACTTGCATTTTTATATGCCAAACACAAAGTAACAGGGAAATTAAGAGAACAATCCCATTCACAATTGCTTAAAAAAAATGAAATACCTAGGAATAAACCTAACCAAAGATGTAAAAGACCTGTTTTCAGAAAACTATAACACACATAAGAAAGAAATGGAAGATATAAATAAGTGGAAGCACACTCTATGTTCATGGATAGGAAGAATTAACACCATTAAAATGTCCATACTAGCCAAAACATATATATTCAACACAAGTCCCATCAAAATTCCAATGACATATTTCACAGAACTAGGACAAATATTTCAAAAATTTATATGGAACCCAAAAAGGCCCCACATAGCAACAGCAATCCTGAGAAAGAAGAACAAAGTTGGAGGAATCACACTACCTAATATCAAACTATACTACAAGGCTGTAGTAATCAAAACAGCCTGGTACTCACATATAAACAGACACATAGATCAATGGAACAGAATAGAGAACCCAGAAATAAATCTATACCTTTATAGTCAATTAACATTCAACAAAGGAAGCAAGCACAAAAAATGGGCTAAAGATAGTTTATTCAAAAAGTGGTGCTAGTAAAACTGGACAGACACATGCAGAAAATTGAAATTAGACCTCCTTATTATACCACACACAAGAATAAATTCAAAATGATTCAAAGACTTTAATGTCAGACTCCAAACCATAAAAATTGTAGAAGAAAACATAGGCAGCAAAATCTTGAACATAGTTGATAAAAATATTGTATTGGATATATCTCCCCAGGAAATGGAAACAAAAGGAAAGAATAAACAAATAGGACTACAGCAAACTGAAAAGTTTTTACACAGCAAAGGAAATTATCAACAAAATAAAAAGTCAACCCAGAGAATGGGAGAACATACTCACTGATTCATCTAATAAGGGGTTAATATGCAAAATTTATAAAGAACTTATAAAACTCAACACGAAAATACAAACAACCCTATTAAAAAATGGGCAAAATACCTGAATAGACACTTCTATAAAGATGACATATACCTGTCAGAATGGCTACTGTCAATAAATCAACAACAACAAAGAAGTGCTGGGAAAGATGTGGACAAGGGGAAGATTTTTTTACTGTTGGTGGGAATACAGATCAGTGCAGCCACTGTGGAAAGCAGTATGGAGATACCTCAAAAAATTTTAAAAAATGGATCTGGATTTTGACCCAGTGTTCCTATTCCTGGAAATATATATGAAGGAACTCAAAACACTAATTTAAAAGAACATAAACACCCCTATGTTAATTGTAGTGTTACTTACAATCTCCAACATATGGAGGCAGCCCAAATGTCCATCAGTAGATAAGTGGATAAAACAATTATGGGACATTTATACAATGGAATACTACTCAGCCATAAAATTTTTTTTTTTTAGCCGTTGCTACAGTATGGATGGACCTGGAGAACATTATACTAAGTGAAATAAGACAGTCAGAGAAAGACAAATGTCATATGATTTCACTCGTATATGGAATATATGAAACAAATTAATCTATCAAGGAAAATATGAAGAGAGTCATAGATGGAGGGCAGGATGACAGCTGGTGCGGAGAGGTTAAGGGGTGGAAAGATTGAGCAAAAAGGAAAAAGGACTCATGGAAATAGACTACAGTGTGGTGATTTCTTAGGGGTGGGTGTATATAATCTATTTTTATCAGCAGACTAAATAGAAAAAAAATACAATAAAAGTTAAATAAAAAAAGAATATACAGGTTAATATTAACAAATTACTATGCTCAGAATGTAGGCTGGCATTACATTGGGAAGCCTCTGGGGACTTTAGATATTATAATATTCTCACACTCTTTCAAAATAAAGCCTAGCCCCACAAGGCACTAATAGGGATGATGGGAAGAGTTCTGAAATAGGTTCTTTTCATGGCGCTCTTTGATAGAAGGAAAGAGAAGCCACTGCCAATACTTTCCCAGAACCAGTTTTTCTATTTCCCTTTTATAGCAAAAGCCTTGAAGGCGGGTGGTGGTGAAGACTTTTTTTTATCCTCTGGCTGCCTTTAAGATGATCTCTTCATATTTCATTTTCGGTGTGATAAAAGATACATGACCTACAGTGGAATAAGGTAATAATTGCAGCAGACGTCTCATCAGTAACCATAAAAGCAAGGAGACAAATGAGTAACATCTTTAGAATGCTGAAAGAAAAAACAACTGTCAACCTAGAATTCTATGCCTAGCAAAAGAGCCTCTAAAAGTAGAGAATAAATAAATACTTTCTCAGATACACAAAAATGAAGGGCATTCATTCCCAGTAGACCTACATCATAGAAGATTTTCCAGGCAAAAGTATTATTACATCAGTCAGAAGAAATGAGGGGTGTTGAAAAGTGAATAAAATGGAATTTGTATTTTTCTTCTAACTTGATAATCTAAATGGTACAAATTGTTAAATCATAGATGGTAATAATATAATGTGTATTTGGTGTATATGTTTAAAAATATGATAATGGCACAAAGAATATAAGAGAGGAATTGGGAATCCATTCTTATAAAATCCTAACACTACAACTGAGGAAGTGTATTATTTCAGATTCAGATAGTAGATTCTAGATTCAGGTAGATTCAGATAGTTTTAAAATGTAGTTTGAAAAACCTTATGGTAAATACCAAAAATTTTTAAATAGATATAAATAACAAGTCACTGGAAGTGATATAAAGGAATCATAAAAAAATGATCAGTTTACTGAAGAGAAGGTAAAAAAAAAGCAGAAAAAAAATGAAGGACAATATGACCCAGCCATTCATTGAAGCAAAATATAAATGTATGTTCATAAAAATATTCGTATGCAAATTATCATAGCTGTTTTAATTGTAATAGCAGCTATATTGCAAAACTCCAACAGTTGAATGGATAAGCAAATTGCATTATATCAATAATGGAATATTACTCAGCAATCAAAAGGAATACACCTTTGAATTATATATACAACAACATGGATGAATTCCTGTTATGTGATAGTGAGTTAAAGAAATTAGTCACAAAAGGACTATGTTTTTATTTGCATAAAATTCTATAAAAGGCAAACTAATCTGTAATGACAAAAATGTAGATTGGTGGTTACCTAGAAATAGTGGCATGGATGGATATGGTGTGGAAGATTACAGGCAGTGAGAGAAAAATTTGGGAATGAAGGATGTTTATTTTGATAAATGAATATATGTTAAAGCTTAAATTGATCCATTAAATATGTGCAGTTTTCTGTATGTCAATTATACCACAATAAAACTGTTGAGAAAATATATCTTAGATAGGCATTGTTGCAGTTTCTGATTCATAACAACTCTAATTTCCTTTCAATTTTACTCTTATTCCATCAATTTATTTTTCTACTTTTCTGATGTCTGATCAGAATGTCATGCATAACTTCAGTCATGCAAAAATTAGGGCCCAAACTATTAAACATTTACCTCACAGCATCCGCTAGTTAGTAGTACCACGAAATTTGAAATTCTGACTTTTGATTTACAGCTGATGTTCTTGCTATTAAGTCATTATGTAGCTAGCTGCTCCTCAAATCCTTTTCATCTTCTTTCTAGGCACACAGCTGGACTACATTTTCTATCTTCCTTTTCAGTTAGCTGTGGCCACTTGATCAAGTTCTAGCCAATGGCATGTAAACAGAAGTGATAGGCATGACTTTGAACTTCACCCTTAAATATCTCTTATACATGACCTACTTCTCTTTCTCCATTGTGGGGCTAAAAAAAGACTCTTTTAAGACCCCAGAAGGCAGAGCCACAATATAAAAAAGTCTTTGTAAATTAAAATGTGGAAAGCTGAATGCTTAACCAGGGGCAGTGGAATTACTGTTAGTGAGTCATTCATTAAATTTTGTCAGGTTAAGCCATGAAATTTGGTGGTTGATTTGCTATAACATTGATATTGTCATATGTAACACACAGTGCTATTTGTTACGAGCATTAATGGAAGTAATAAAGGAGACTTTTCAGATGGCAATGTCTTTCCTTAGACAGTTCTTTCTTTCTTTTTTTTTTTTTTTGAGCTGTTTTTATAGATGTCACTCTGGTGTCAGACTCACAATAAATATTTAATAAATACTTTTAAACTTTCTTGACTTATTCTTCCCTTTTATTTTCGGAATGGGAAAACAACAGATGAATATGTATTTAATTGTTTCAATTAGCATTTCTTTATGACAAAATTAATGAGTTTAGCGTTTTGTTAATACAGTTGTCTCACTTATCTGTAAGAATAAGAATCACATAGCACTTTGATTGAGATAAATAATTGCTATTGAAATAGAGTGAGCATAGGATTCATAATTTCTTACAGAAAATTTATTCACATTTTGGATCAAAATTCCATTATATAATTCCAAATTTTGTTTTCAAAAACAAATTATAAAACGAAATACTCTTCTTTAATGGAAAGCCATCCTGTAAAAGAATTTTTTTTCATTAATAGTGGTATTTCATCTCAATTCGTGGGTGTTATTTCTAAAGAAACTATTAAGTGTCCCTATCTCTCTACAGGACTTACTAAAACAAACTTGACTACATGAGTGCAGAAGGTACATAGCCATTTGGGACTACAGTCCAACTAGTGGGTAATTGTTAAAAAGGCTGCTCCATGGCATGCCTTTCCTGGATCGATTTGGTAGCTGCAATACCACCTCCATTATCGACTCACTTCACCTTGCGTGTGGCGTAACCACAGGCTGTAAAGTCAATAGGTACCCTAGATGAGGAAGAAAGGACTCTCTCTCAAATTGCAAGAAACAAGCTTCCTAGAGAAATTACTAAAATCATAGCAGAACTGCTATTTTTTTTAAGGAATAAAAATAAGTACATGTGGAGAGTTGGGAGTCTGGAGTTTAGAATGGGAGATGTGAAATGGTCACTGCAAGATATAGAAAAGGCTTTCCTTTGCATCACATTGTTGAATGGAGCCCTTGATAAGTACAGATGAGCTCAGAAAAATGTGCGCTCAGTTCAGACGATGGTGTTATCTGGGGGCTATGTACTTTACACACTGAGATCAAAGATGTTCAGTGTGCGCTGAGATGTTCTTGGTGAGCTCTGTCCTTACTACTTAGTTTGCTTATTTATTGGGCCAACTATTAATTAGAGAAGTGGACACATGTTTGCTAAAAGAAAGACTTATTCCATAATACTGAGAGAGAAATTTCCATCCAAAAAGTTGAGAGTTTAAGAAAAAGCTTGAATAGGTTTGGAATACCCCAAAGAGAGGTTGAATAGAGAGCCTTGAGGCAGTTCACAGGTCATGGACCTTTAGATGAGTGAGGAGTCACTCAAAACCCTCTTCTATACCTTATTCAAAATATATCAATGGACTTAATGTGAATAAATCAACTCTATTCCTCTGCTCTAGATGATCATAAATAGAAAATCAAAGAACTAAAATCAGATGGCTAAAAAGGACTTACAAAAGGCATGGAGTTTGCCTCCGAGCATAGAATCATATCTAAGTCTAACAAGGCAGGTAATGAATATTCTTACAGGGTACTGGTCGTTCACACTGTTCAAATGGATATCTAACTACCATGTATTAAAAGAAAGAGCTTTTCCCCCCTACTGATGTCAGTGACAGAATCATTCTAACTAAAATATGTGTTAAATATCAGAAACCATCAATGCTCTCATAGAAGTTCATATTTTTTGCACTTCATAGTAACATTAGACCGTGTGATTTAAAATTGTGACTTTCAAATCACTTTTCAGTGCACTTACAGGACAGATTTTTTTAAAGCTACTTTTTATGTTTACTTCTCTACATGTCCACAAGCAGATGTAGCTGAGCTCATTCTAACTTCTTCCTACTTTTCATTCTTCTCCCTGTATGTTAATCCTGGGGTCATGATGTGGAGTTAAAAAGTCTGGTATAATGGAGCAAATCCTAGGCTCCTGAGAGTTGTCTGAGTACAGAAGGAGCGAGTAAGCAGTCTCAGGGTAGTGTGGCAGAGGCTGTGTGCAGCAAATCACCTTTGAACCACTTATGAATTCTTATTGCAGAGTCTGGGAAAATAGTGTGGAAGTGATTTGGCCAAGAGAAAGGAGATGGGAATGGGTGGAGGGAGGTGGTGTTCCTTGGAGGAAACAGCATGAACAAAGTTGTGAAGCTGTTAAATAGCATAGTCCACTCAGTGTTCAGCCATCTGTTTGTCATTATTGAAGTTTAAGGGGAAGCACGGAGAACGAAAAGATAAGCCGGGAAGATGTGGCATTGGTGAGGACATGGAAGGGCATATCATGAAGGAGAGGTTTTCTGATACTATCACAGGCATGTTATTAAATCTTAATCTTTCTGGATGCTCGTTGTTTCTGAGAGTAATGCAAGAATTCACTAGCAGGAGGCCCAGAAGAGCTAGAGGAGCTTCTATGGACACAGCAGAAACCAGAGTGGTAGACATACTGAGACAGGAATCCAAGATGGAAATAAAAACAATTTGATAACACAGCCCAGCTGTTTTTTTCTCAGTGATGGGTTCTGATGAGTTATTGTGCTGCCCAGAACAGTCCTCATCTCTAAGGTTCAAACGGAGATGTCTACAGTTTAGATTTTGGTGTAAAGACCCCCTTTAATTTAGCTCAAAGATTGACCTAAGTTTAGGAGGCAAAGTTGTTAGCCCACCAGAAGGCTCTTTGAAAGAATTCTATTGTCACGCAAGGCAACATCCAATGCTTTAGATTCCAACCCATTCAAGAGCTGATGTCACCTTCTTCTCTTTCTCAATCTAGTGTGGTTTAGCACTGCATCACTGCTGACAAGGGTCACAATAGCAGTGATGTACTGTCTGAACTGCCTTTTCTCTGAAGCTAATCTGAGCTACTCAGTAAGTTCCAACATTCCTGAAAATCATCTTGAGTTGCAAAGTCAAACTTCCTTAATGATGTGGTGTATTTGGAGAGCATTCATTCCATTAATAAGAATAAGAATGTTGAAAATGTATTTCTGAGAGTTTAGGTAATCAAGGAGTGGAAGCCAGGTGGACTCCTTAACACTTATCATGGCTATCATCGCAGCAGAAATGTAGAAAGCACAGGTGACTGTGTCCGGTGGCTTCCATCTGTGTTCACATGCAGGAGGGTGTAAGAAGGAGGCTCTCTCTCAGGCTAAGCAGGAACATGAATAGTAAGAAGTGGTAGTACAATGTCAAGTCTGTCTACATCTTCCCCAAGATTTACATTTTCTCAGATATAAAGGTGTCATACTTCAAGGTCATACTTCAAGGCTGATAATAAAAACAAGACTTATTCCTTGTCTAAAACATACATACATACATACATACATACATACATACATAGTAAATAAATAAATTTTTAAAGAAAAAAACCCACCAAGTTTCCAGTCCAAATCCCAGCTTCTCAGAATTCTGCTGAGTCCCAGTTTTAGGCTGGGGTTCCTGCCTCAGCACCCAGCCTGAGCTGCTCTTCTCCTTGTCTTCTTTTGCTACATGTTGAGAGAGCATTTTTCTTCATCTTCTACTGTCCATAGATGTATAAATCATGAATGGATAGGAATGATTTAAGACAATGAACTTAGCCTCTGTAGCTAAATATTTGTTGCCAATTATGCCTATTTCCTAGATGTATTCTCGCTTAAGGCTAATACGCAGGTATATAGACTTCCCACATATGCACGAACCCCTTCCTGTGCGTATCTTCCAAACCTCTCTGGGTCTCCAGAAATAATGAGCACATGTGATGGTGGATCTGAAATGGAAACGGTCTGGTTTGGAAGGGAAGGTTCTCCAGATCAAGAGCCAGTTAGATAAAGCACCATTTCACCTTTTACCATGTAAACACCAGGTCAATGAATTTTGTTTTTGAAGTTAAGGTGAAGGGATTAGCCAAACAACATTTATTCATAACCCATAGACACAGACAACGGTGGAGATGGCCAGAGGAAAGGGGGGACGAGATAAGCAAAGGGTAGTGGGGAATGGGAACATCTGTAATAGTGTCAACAATAAAAATAAACAAAGTTGAAAAAATTTACTGTCTAAAATTTATTCTGCACCAAATACTTACATTTGAGATCACATTTTAGAGATCCTATTAGCAATTTAAACTAATAATTCTGAGATGGTTATTCTAGCACTGTAGTTTAAGGAACAAACACTCTAGGTCATCTTTTAATGTCATGGTTTACAATACTTGATTTATAAAGGGTAAATTATTTCCTGTCATCATAGTTCTCTTCTTTAGATATAGGGTCAAAGTAAAATTTCTTCATTTTTAATATTGTGGTTAGTGCCATTAAGATTTATTTGGTTAGCTTCCAGGTTACCATTTTTGTTAAAAATGAAAATAGCTAATTATATAGTGTGACGAACTAGGTTTTAAGACAAATGATTGCCTCAGCTTTCTTCTGTTTGGAGCTTTTTCTGCCCATGACAGATAATGCAATTTCAGTAAGACAGTTCTATTGTTTAATTTGATATCTGGACATTCTAATGTTTTCATCACGACATGTAGTTGTCCCAGATCTCTTTATTTTGTTTTCTGAGAGTGACAGAGAAAAAAAAAGCCTCTTTAATGTGTCATTCTGCTTAACTCCACTGACAATTACATTTGCATGGATAATACATCATAAATTAGATATTGCAAAGTCACAGGGCAGGAATGATGTGAGGTTGTGACAAGGGATGTAGCTGATGTAACAGGAGAGGAAGAGATTGGAGGATGAGAGAAAGAACACCAATGAATGAAAAACACTGTAGAACATGGCATCTGATATCTACCTTCTCATCTTTTTAAGGCCAGTGATCCATTGCAGAAAAGTAAATGAAAAGGGAAAATGCAAAACCAATTTTGTTACTACCAGTTTGCTAAGGAATTAAAATGAAACAACCTATTTGTTTCTAGAGGGAAAAATAGTCATTGGTGTTTAGGCAGTAAAAGTAACTATGACAGCCAGGAAATCTCTTTATTTCACATGTTAACCTGAAAAAAAAAAGAGAAAGAAAGATATCGAGGTTGTAATTCAAGCTTATTGGAAGTGTTTTCTAGTAGAGTGGAAACAATCTTCTTGACTGAATGAACCTAGGCTGAAATTACAGCTATACCCATAAACACCTCAGCCACTCTCTTCTGCTCCTACCTTATAATGACTGAATTAAAGTGTTTTTCTTATGTGATTGTATGTGTTCTGGCCTCCTGACACACACAAAAAATGGTCAATTTAGAAGTACTGGTACCTGATGGTCATCAAAGGCCATTGTCCCTGAAGTGCTATTCTTACATGTCATACCTTGGCCAATAACTGGTGCAAGGACTAGGTCCTTCTCTAAAAGGTTTGAATAGCAGCCACTTTCAAAATGATGAGGATCAGCCAATATCTGCTGTTGATTTTAAATTTTTTACTTGGTCTGACAAAGGCAGGAGAAACAGGAATTAGACTCCTGGTCTTCTGTGTTTCTCTCTCTCTCTCCAACCCCCATCCCCCCAACTCTCCGTCCCTCTCTCTAATCTTCCTTTCTCTCCCCCCCATCTTTCCCTCCCTCTCTCTCAATCTTTCTCTCTCTCATCTCTTTCCATTTTTCTTATTAATTTTCTGTCTGTTTTCCACAAATGTATAAGGGAAATGATAAATTTTCAGTAATCTGAAAGTTGTATTAAGTTCAGGAGAAGCCCAAAATATTAGAGTGGTTACAATACATTCTATAAATCTTTGCTTTCTGTCCGGCTCTTCTCGGCTTCTATTTCCTTCACTTCCTCTCAGTCCTATTACTTCTCTTATCTCTGGCCAAGCATCCCCCTCTGCAAGGAGGAATGTAACGGATTGCTTCAGTGAAGCATTTGCCATTCTCCAGGTTTTTTCCCATCTTTCTCTTTCAGCCCTTTCCAGTACTCCTGACACTGTGGGAAGCTCCCCAGCCAATCCTTTACTGGCATTCCATTGGCTTCATGGCGGGATCCGAGGAAGCCCATCAGCCTCTACTAGGCTGATAACCATCATTGCTTCTAATGTGTGCTTCGGAATTTCTCATCACTGCGTGCATCTGTTGGAGAGATAAAAGGAGAGATTTACAAATATGTAATCACCAGCTGTATGAAGGCTGTTGAAGCAAAATAGACTAAGAAGGAAGCCTACCCGCATTTGTTGGAGGGGAGGCAGATAAATAAGCTGGCTTTTGTATGATTAGGTCATTACTAACACCTGGAGGCTGTCTCGGTCCTTGGGGGAAAAACCATGAAGAATATTTGGTAACGAACACATTTGGTTCACAGAGGGGGTTATTCTGAGCCAGATTGGAAAACATTTTAAAATGGAATATTGCCTGCATAAAAGAGGCAGCTATTTCAGCTTCGCTACATAACAGGGAGTTCTCTGGTGGATCCTTCTGCATAATGGAGCCGTATGGTAGGTCTATGGAATATTGCACTCTGATGTCAGAAAAGCATACATATCCTTTGCCAAATGCTTGTATGTGCATTAGAGCAAATACAGTATTATTTAATCACTTTCTCCTGTGCCCCGTGTATTAGCTCCACAGTCCCAATTGTATTGGAAACTCGCTTAAAACCAGTGAGGTTTCTGAATACTAATGGAGAGTTTTTATAACTCTAGTTCTTTAAATATTGTTTGAAGAAGTCTATCTCTTGTTAATCTTTAGCATCCCACCCCCCAATTTTCTACATGAAACACATAGAAAAATTTGGAAACATTAGAATAAATGTTAAAATAATTTCATATTTGAGGCTTTTCTTTTACCTTACCTGAAATAAAACTGATAGATATTATCAGTCTCTGTTCAGAAAACACATTTTATTGATGAATTAATATGTATTAGGAACTAGTATATGTGTTAGAAGCTATAGTTTTTAAGGAAGGGAAAAGGGACAGATCATAATCTTGTAAAGAAGGAAACAAAAAAATAATTTCTTAGCCTTTGCTTGAAGAAAACAAGAAAAACTTAGTGTAGTGATTTCTCACGATAGTCCTAGATTTCTAGAAAACTATGCATAACTAAGAGAAGCTCTGAGGGTCACTGAGAGTCATCAGGATATTGGGAGGTTGCAGTAGGATGTCACTGTCCGACAGAGAGGAATTGCCTGCCCTGGTAAGAGATTAAAAATTTAATACTATGGGGTATTCTATTATTCTAGGCCTCTCTCTATTCGTTCCCACTTTATCTCTCATATTGCCTCATTGTTTTTTCCCTTTCTGCTCGGCCTATGGTAAAAATCTTTTGCTTTTAAAGAAACTGTAAAGAAAAATTTCAGTTTTTTTCTTTGTAAATGGAATATTTCCATAGGCTCCATATTTTAAAATATAAAGCTTTCCTTTCTTTCTGTTTGAATTAGAGGAAACAATACCCCTGGGTGCTGAGTACTGTGTCTATAATAAAGCAAAATGACAGTGACTTTTGGTAAGGATTAAGGGAATGAAACATTAAGATAAGAGTGGCCCGGAATGTCAGCACCAGCAATAGACATGTAGGTTTCCTTGGTTTGGCATTACCTAAGCTGTGTTACATGTAAGACACAGTTACATGTCTTTAATGATTGCAAAGCTCTTTCATCTCCAGAGTGAGATGAAAAAGAAATTATGTCTGTTTTTCTTCATTGTCCAAATGGTAGATACATAATCTATGTAATAAACATGTGGCAAGCAACTGGCACATACATAATTCAGCAGTGTTGAGCTGGGGATGCATTACAGAACGCCGTCCCCCATGTCCCACCTTGTCTCCCCACTTTCCATTTGCTGTACTTTCCACTTGAAATCTAGGGAACTTCTCAAGGTCTATTTTAACTCCAGATAAACAAAACAAAGCAAAATGAAACAAATCTCTCACTGTCTCATTTTTGAAGCACATATTCCCTTTTTTAAGAGACAAGTTTACTCCCTCTTCTAGTTGAATGATTTTGGAATTTAGATAAAGCTGAATTTGGAGAGGATTTCTCTCTCCTCACTTACATCCTATAAATAGAATTTCTGTGAGTCATATTGTTTTAAGGGTTCATAAAAAATACACTTGGTATTGTACCAATTTAATGTTCCAAAGGAAACATTTGCCCTTGAGATTCTTCTAATATGCTGCATTTGGATTCAATGAAAGAGTTTCTGTTCATAACTTTTGCTGTCTTATGGGATTTTTTGTGGTCTGTCTTACAGCATTTTGGGGATGAGAAAGGAAATGAGAATCAATATTGTGTTATCAATTTCTGTTAATCACCATCAGCCTGCCGTCCCTCCCCCTAACAAATTCTCTTCCACACGCACGACCTTCTCCTTTTATGGCAGTGGTATATGATAACACTTTACTTCATAGCCCAAATATGATATTTCTGAAGAGTATAAAAAATGCCATTTCAGAACAACTATTCATTTTGCAGCCAAACTTTTCTTTAGTTCTTGATGCAAAGAATGCAAATTGTGACAATTCTCTTTTTCCATATAGGCAATAGCTAATCACATTACTATTTTATGTGATAGATATGCCTATTCTTCCTGATAGAAATGACCTTTCTATTCTTAATTTAGACATATATTTTGAACACTGCAAAGAAAATGTTAAAAGGATTCAAAACTTATAACATTGCAACACCTTATAAGCATGCAGCTTTTTCTCGTATTGGTGGGTAGATACTAACAGTAACACTCAGAAAACTTTATTATCCAATTTTGTGTGCATTCAATAGGATTATGAGTTTTTGATCATACAAGTGCAAAAGAGATTTGGCAAGAAAAAGAAGCAACATAGTTCTAGAAGCCGAATTTCCATTCTATTAATCTGAGATAGAACTACTTTTTTTTTTCCCAAATTGCTACACAGCTTGAATAATCTGTTCAGCTTTTTCTGTTTATTCCTTGCACCACTAACCTCAGAATGTTGGTGGTTTACATAAATTCACAATCCTATGAAATCTAGGGGGCTGAAAATCTTTGGATGCCATCCACACAACCAAGTTGGAGCCAATGAAATGTTTAGCTTTCTTTGTGGGTGGTCTCAGTTAGTCTTGGTTGATGACCTGTGTAAATTAGAGGCGATGAAGAAGACTCTGGAGATGTATTTAAGGTAAATCATTTTAATAGCTCATAAATTTACTAGAAATATCTCTAATGCGACTTGGAAATCTGTGCTGAAATTGTCTTTTTATATGAGCAACTCTTAAAATGAAGCATTTCAGTTACTGTAGCAACTAACCTGTTTGAAAGGATCTGTCCAATTTTTAATTCTATTCCACTTCAATGCAGTGAATGGCAAGGTTCCAGGGAAGTAGCCATTACAAAAAGGTAAAGGAGGTCCGGAATTCTTCCACTGAGGGCATTCTCCTAGCTCTCCCGTTGCCTCCCATTGCCTCTCCCATTGCCTGTTTTGTGTTTTACACAGCACACCTGAACCTCACGCTGTCTGGATGAGCTTTTGGTTGTTATCTGCTACGTGCCAGTCATCACATCTCCTTGTTGAAGAGTTTGGCATCCTCGCACAGTCCTTCTTTCCATCACTACTTCTGCCACCACCATGGACAACTTTGAACTCCTTCAGATAAAGCGCCTGACAACTAACTTCAGTGTTTTTGTCTTCATTTTTCCCTTTAAACAACTTCTCCCATGGCCTCTGTCAGTACCCACAACTCTTCTACTTTGTAATCCCACCCCCTGACAACAACACAGCAACCTATGAGCACCTCAGTTCTTTCCGTTCCTTAATCCCATCAATACTTTCTCTTCCATCCCATTAATATCCAGTTCTTAGAGCATCTGTCATTCTCTCTCTGGCCGTAACCTCACACTGCAGTAATACAGGACTCTGAAACTCCCATATTTCATGCTCGGTCATGGGTTCCTTGAAAAAAATATACATATATCATCTTCTAGGACACTAAAGCTTAGGTAATCTATGGATGAAGCTACAAGATATCTTAATGGGAAAGAGTCCAAGGGACCTGGAAGTTTTAGTGTACATAGTTGCTCAACAAATTATTTTTGGTTGATTCATTTAATAGAGTCATAAAAACTCAAGGAAAAGAAAATTTGAAGAAAAACAAGATGGTTTTCAATGTGGAATGCCAAATGTTCCAGGGAAATAAAGAAAGATAAAGACCAGGAAGAAATGGTTTGGAATTCCCAGCTTACTCAGTGGTAATCCTTGAGAAGTCAGGCTCAGGAGAAAGAAGAGGACTGAAGTTAATCCCAAGACGTGAGAGTCGTGACTGGGAGAAATATGGCCATGAGTGGACGGAGAGCTTGACGAATCAGGAGGTGCTCATGATGATTTGCCTTAAATTAGTCTTATGGTTTATATTTGTTAATACAGATGAGGTAGCTCTTGTGAAATTCCAGTGGGCACCACAGAAAAGTGACTCTTTCAGGCAGCTCCTGCCAGATGGTGATACCAGGGCTGTCTTCATTTCTGTAGCCTCTCAACTTACCAGTTAGCTTTCTAATTGATTGCGCAGGAAGCAGATGAAAGATTGTGAGGAGCTCACACCCACTCCCTAGTGAGTCATACCAGAGTATCTCTTCAGCTCCCACCCTATTGAATAGAAAGGTCAATGGCCCTAACCTACCTTCAAGGGAGTCTAGAAATTTGGGGGAAGCATGGGCTGTATTGGGAGAGTACATTCTTTTCTGCACCATCAGTGAAATAGGTCGTATTGTCAATTGAGATCTTAAAACTAAACCATGCAGTTTGGACTTTGCAACTTGTCTCGGGCTGTTTTAGTTTGAACCAGTGATCCTGGAATGAGCAAGTTTCTCCAAGTTAGGTTTTGAGACAACTGTCTCTCTCTGTTTGCTATAATGCCATTCTCCCTTTGACAAATTAAGATGAGAAATAGTAATTTTGGAGGACTTTGACCCACAAAATGTATGCTAATATTTGGCAGTTTTACAGACATATGATTTGGCATGGGATTGCCAGTTTTCTGGCCTGGGTAGAGAGAGGCTAAAAGGTGGTATTCCATCAGGGATGAGAAAGACAGAGAAAATAATAAAAGAGATTTGCAACACTGACTCCCTCGGGAGATGCTTTGCCTTCCTTTATTACCTTTTGCAGGTTTGCCAAGTCTGTGTCCATTTTGTATCAATGTCAGTCTTCATTTAGCTAACCTGAGTGACAGAGAGCAGGCCGGTGGGGGAGGGCAAGGCTTTGTCCCTTCTACTTCCTGTGAGCCAGCAGGTAGTTACCAGCACTGTTTGTTCAGTCTGGAGATAAAGCTCAGCATCCATATTTCTCTACTGTATAATATGTACCACAGTTGCTATTCCTCTCTCCCTAGGTCTCAGAACACCATCAACCATCCCGAACAAAACCCTGGAAGCTGCAATAAAAAGGTTTTAAAACCTCAGAAAAGAAAGCCTGAGGAAGTACCACCACAGTCAAGGCAAATTAGTATCACCTCGTGAAAAAGGAGGCTCTCCCTTCCATAAAAGAGGCTACTCAGAAGCCTGCCTCCTGAGGCATCACAGATTTCCTGAGGCCCTTGGACTAGGGAGTTAGGTCCCATTTTAAAACAAATGATCTGATATAATATGATGATCAATGGGCAAGCAGTCAGCAGAGCAAACAATTGTAAGCTCTGGGAAAACAAAACACCAACTTCTCTAGGCAAAAAGAAAATGTGGAAGACAGTCTCTCTCTCTCCCTCCCTCCCTCTGCCTCCTTCTGCCTCCCTCCCTCCTTCCCTCCCCTGCCATCTGCCTTCCTTGACTTTGGAATCTTTTCTGTGGTTCTTGTGTAGAAGCCCAATACATGAACCAAGTGTGTACCTGCTCTGGCAGGGTTGTTTTTGGATGGAGCCAAGTGATGATGATGCTGGTCCGGGGTCTTTCCGGCCTTCCTCCCTGCACCTCGTCCACCTCAGGCCCCTGCTGAGGCAGCATTGAAGAAATTTAGGATTTCAGAGAGCACAGTGTGAAAATCACTGATCCAGGACAAAAGAATCTAGAATTAAAAGGCTGCAATGATACATTTAAAAATTTGTACTCAGAAAACAAAAATCATGAGTTTATATTTACAATTCTGGATTTCTTTCCATCTATGTTAAAAATTTCCCATCTATTTCAAATCCCTGACATCTAAGTTTTGGCGTGACCTTACCGCTCCTTGCATTTCTAATGGCAACCAACTCCATCCTAGTCCTTACTTTTTTCTGTGTCAAGATCTCATCTACTCCGCTTTCTCTGCCTGCAGTCTCACCCTTTGCGTATATTTGGGTAACTCCTGTCTTTTCCGTCTCAGCTTAGTCATTTCCTAAGAGAATTTCATCAAAACTTGAAATACAGTTTAGGAATTGTTTGTACTCTCAATATGTACTTTTTCTTTATAACTGCCATGATTTCAGTTACGTAACTATTATGATTATCTGTTTACTATCCAGCCCCCCTCTTAGACTCTAAGCTTCATGCAGGCAAACTGATATGACTTATTCATCACTTTGTAATTAGCAGCTAACAAAATAGTTGAGAAATGATGGGAGGTCAGTAAGGATTAATGGCATGAATAGACATCATAACCAGATGAGTCTGCGCATTAGTTTCTCTTTAAGGTCAAATAAAAGGTTGCATTTCTAGTATGCTAGTATATGTTTTTGGTGTAAATCTCATGAACATTGGGTTGATGGTCCAACAATCAGATTTTTTTTGGCATAAATAATGGCTCTGTGTATTTAAATGGTGTTTTTATTAAAGTGCTTTTCCTTTGTATGGTAGCATTTAATCTTTACATTAACCCTATGAGGAATTTCAGTCAGTTATCGTTGTTATCTTGTGCTTGAGGAAATGAATAAATCACCCTAGAAGCTCTATTTTGCTTTAGCTTCTAAAGCTAATTAATGATAGAATTGGAACAAGAACTAGTGGTAATTTTTTAAAAATTACATATATAAGTGTATCCTAACTTGGAGCTTAGTCTGTGAGTAGTTTAGGGAACCAAATATATAATACATCGAAATTAAAGTCACTACCATGGAGTCATGTTTTCACTTTAGGTTCTGGCTTATCTAACTGAGTGAAAAAAATGCTTAGTCCTCTAGTGGGTTTCTGGATATATAGCTGAATTGTCATTTATGTACATCTTGTGTATACAGAAGTACATTGTCCTCATGTTATAAATCCAAATGTGGCTATGCAAAACTGGCTTTATGCTAAAGCATGTGGTGATAACAATTGAGTCATCTTATTGAACAGCAGCCTCCCAAATACTTGGGCAGAAATAAGACTGAAGTGCCTCTTATATGACACTGCTCTCTGGTAAATGCAATTTCAGTAGCCAAAAGGGTTAAAAAGCGAAAAATATTCAGAGGGAGCCTTGTTAAACGAATTAGTAATGGGATATGGGAGCATGTTATCTTCAGTTTGTGGGCATGAATCCAGACTCAATTATTAGTAACCCCAAATCTGTTGCATTTGGGAATTTTAGAAGCTCTGGCAGAATAATTTGGGATGGAATGCCTCTGTTTAATGAACTGACATTTTTAGTTTTAGAAACAACATTTTCCATGCACATGTGTTGGCTTTTCTGATTCCTCTAACGTATTGTTGAACAGGTACTTCTCCTGACTTACTCTTCTGACATTGTATCATGCTAATGTCATCTGTTCACAATACATTAAAACTCTAATTTAAGACTATTTGCCTCTGAAAATATTTTCATAATTAAAGCAAATCCTTTCTGAATCCTACCCAAGAGAACTTGATTTTTTTTTTAAAGACAGTAATTACTTATTGTTCCACAGTCTTATTTCAAGAAGTTTCCAAAGTCTTGGGTCTCCAGAGACAGTGTCATAAGAAAGTGGATTTGAGTTGTCATAAAGTCTGGAAAAACTGTGGCTGATACATCACAATAGAGATCATTTTGAGATCTCCTATATCATCAGAACATTCCCTCAAATATTTACTGTTAGAAAAAAAAGTGCTGCATTGGGCCAAATAAAGGCTAGAAAGAGAGCCAGAAGAAAAATAAGGGAAGCCAAGCTAAGAGCTCTTGGCATTGGCCTTGTCCCTGCCACCCTCAACACACCATCTCTATTTTAGTTGGAGGGCCTTGAGGGGTCTTTATGATATTGATGGCTCTGGGCCAAGTACAGAAGGAAATGAGTCAAAATTGTGTGATGTAATACATTAGAGAAGTAGTGAGGCTTTTTTCCCCCAGATCTAGCTGATTCTGAAAAATTACCACTGTAATTGGTGGTTTTATAGACAATGTGAAAGAATAGACTAAGACAAGCCACCAAGTCTCAACTTTATCAATCCCTAGAAACATCTAGATTAGTCAAGGCAAGCTCGTGGAATTTGGGCGCTTTTTTAATGCCTTCAATGCCACTCCCTCTGTTGCACCTGTTCACTGGTGAAATAGAGGACTTCACTTAGTAAAACATGCACCTCCCATGAGCGCTCAATTTAGTTGTTTGAAAAAGTAATTGGAGAAAAACAAAGAGATTCTTGTTCAGTCTGAAATTCAGAAGAAACTCTTGCCAACTTTATGAATGATGAGAGTTCCACTTTCCATGTCGAAATTGCTGGCCCTATTGCTGATATCCATAAATTAAGCAGCTGTTTTTTTTTTTTTTTTCTTTTTGCAATTAAGCACACAGTACTCACAATGCACAATAGGTCCCTTAGAAGTGTGTCTAATCTGTCTACTCCTATTGAAAAAATACTGGGTACAGGATCATAAACAAAGAGTCAGATGCAGTACATCTGTATGAAGCTGGAGAGTTGAGTTCCAAGAGGATTTACATTGGGAAAATCCCCAGAGCAATAAAAAGAGACAAGCACAAACGTGTCCAAAATCCAAATAGTAAGGCAAAGCCTGCTACCAAGCCAACATGCTGATTCGAAGGATTGAAAAGCTGGTGTTGAGTAAAACACAATTCAAAAATCTGTGTTCATAATACCTTGGTTTGCTTATAATGAATGTTTCATTGAGGAGGAGGAACTACATAAAATTATTTTCTAATGTATTCTGCTAATTTAAAATTTCCACATTCTTGCTATAATGGTATCATTATTTGAAGACCATACCAACCAGCTTTAGAGGAGTCTCAGAATAGGTCTTCCACCAAAGCTGTGAGACTCTAGCTTCCTTTTTTTATTATGATGGACCTTAATCACCATATTGTTCCTTTAAACTTTAGGGTAGCAATCACCATCAATGTCTCTGTTCAGGCCTAACTACTCCTTTAGAAAAGAAGTTTCCTGCAGTTAGAATCGTCCAGGCTGGGAGTTCCTGCAGTCTGTGGTTTACCTTCACCCCAGCAGGACAGAACAGGTAGCAACCTGGAGCTGTCCCTGGGGAAAGAGGCTTGGCTGTGTCTCTAAGTAACACCTGTGTTTATCCACTCTTAGAGGTGCCAGGTACCCTTTTGTCAGAAACAGCAAAGCTTCTACCAATATGCTACTCGCTTCTGAGGAGGACTATAGTCTGTTTTGTTTTCCAAATAATCCTTCTTTCTGTAGCTTTCTATGTTTAGTTAGATTTGAATAGAATTAGAAGTGTTTAGAATCAGTCATTCTAGGGCTGAGTCTCTAAACCTAAGTGATAGAAGTAACAATTTAGAAATGATAGTCCTCTTAATTATTACAGAAATAGATTCCTTTCTTGTTTATCCTCATTTTCTTTCTTTGTCCCCCACCCCACCCCCACCAAGGAGTTACACACATGCTTAACTCTAACCCATCCAGAAACAGACACATCGAAATGCCTCACTATTGTGGTTGCAGTCCAGGATTTACTTTGGACTTTGAGCTCATTAGGGAAATATTTGACATCTCAACTCCAATTATTTAGTAGTCACCAAGCTGCAAAGGCCACACATAACTGCCTGCAAGGGGTTATAATTGGAGAGGATCAGAGGAATGATAGCAGATCTGCACTTCTCTTAGTCTCCAAAGACAATAATACCTCAGGTCATGGTTCCTTTCCAAGGTATACTGAAAGCTGGAAAACAATAGAAGTTATTTCAGATTCTGCAGATTGGAAATATTATAAAGTCATCTCAGCACAGTCTTATAGACCACATTTGTCTGTTCTTTCTTTTTCTTTTCTTTTTTTTTTTACTTTGTACATAAAGCCATCTTATTTTTTTCTGAAATATTTAGTCATTGAAGAACTATCTGACTCTTTCTCTCCTTTGTTTTCCATCTCCTCCTTGTCCATAATCCAGTCTTGATTCTGAGTCTGCCAAGGTGTTTCATTGCCAAGGGAAGATGTGTTTCCCAAGAGTTTTTTTTTAATAGAAATAAATCATTTCTTCACTTACAATATTTCTTTAAAATTAGTTTTTTCTTCTAGTGTTCTGTAGCTGAACTATTATTATTAATGTATCAGCTACATTTAACTTCCTGAAGACTTCTTATCAATACATTCTTTACTTTCATGGAGGAATTCTCCCGGTTTCCGTGTTTTTTGTGAAGAGGGCTTGTTAGCAAATGATTAATTTTTATTATAAATGTATATTCTAAAAAGTTTTAAAAAGCTTCTTCACGTTATATGACTCTAACTATATGACATTCTGGAAAAGTCAATGCTATGGAGACAATAAAAGCTCATTGGTTCCCAGGGATAAAGCAGGGGAGGAGAGATGAACGGACAGAGCATAGTATATGTTAAGGACAGTAAATATACTTAGTATCATATATGCTAAAGGGTATATGTCAACGTACATTTGTCCAAACTCATTATATATACGTCACCCAGAGGGACTCCTTAAGTAACCTACAGGCTTTGGGTGACTAGGATATTGGGTCATCCTTGGTAAAAAATGGACTATCTTGATGAATGATGCTGATCATGGGGAAGGCTACCTGTGTTGGGATATATGGGAATCTCTGTACTTTACCCTCAATTTTATTGTAAACTGAAAACTGCTCTAAAAATGTCTTTAAAAGAACATGTATTTGCTACTAATATTTTATAGTTCTTTCTATATTTGATCCCCAACATACATTCATTTTCTTTAATGCTTCAGTTTAAGAATTTTCCTTTTTTAATAATAAACTCATGTACTTATTACTCCACTTCAATAGTTAGTTACCCCTCATTTGATGAATCTTTTCTCACACACTCACGTTTAATTTTGTATTATAATGAAGTAACTATATCACCATTTACAGAGCTCTCCCTCTATTGTTGGATATTAGATTATTTCTAGCTTTCCAATATTAGGATAAATTCTGGGCTAAGCCAATTTTTCACATGGTTTGTCCCCTCACGTTTAAGTTTATTTGAGTTCAAAGGCTGTTTCTTTTGACTCACAGCTACATTGCTGTTCAAAAGCTTTGACCAATTTATGCTCTCCATCCTAATTTTATTTTACACAATTAAAAAGTTTTAGGTTGAGTATAGTTTCTTTTTGGTTTACTTGATTTTTCTCTTGTTAACAAAACCATGAGCAATTTTGAACAGTTTTCATTCTAGTTGTGCTTCCTCGTTTGTGAGCTCTCCTTGCCCTTTGTTTATTTACTTACTGAGTTCTTAGAACTTCTAAAGTTTTTTGTATGAGTTCTCTAGATCATAAGGGTATTAGCTATTTGAGAGAAGTAATTTTTAAGGGACAAAACTCTACTTCTTAAGAGTGAAAAGCAAATGTTTAGACATTTTAAATCTGTAGATGCTTGACTTGCTATGCTTTGAGAAGACCTAGGTGAACACAGTGGATGATTTCATGGCCTCAGTAATGTGTTTGGAGGGGATATCCCCTAGGATCATTGCTAAGTCTGTTAGTTTTTGACACTGGAATACAGCGATATAAGATTATCTGAGTAAACATAGAGAAAACTACGAAACTATTGGAAAATTTAACCCCCCAATCTTGGAATTGTTATAAAAACATATTTTAAAATAATGCATATCCCAAGTAACTATCCATTAGTTTTTCATACTCTATTTAAGTATAGGGTAGACCGGGAGGAGTTTCCAGAGGAGAGTCTGTGATAGGTGGTTTGTGATTCCAGGAGCTGTTTCAATATGAGCTATGCTATTATGCCTGGCACCAGTCTCAGACCTGCCTTTGAAATTTAGGTGATTGTTTGCCCACAAATATGCAATTATTGTTTATAAATGAAAAATGTACCCTTAGCTGCCTCTTCTGATATATGTGCCACCCGACAAAAAGAAAAGTGACAGAGAATAGAACTTGAAAGAAGAAAAGGTGACAGAAAATGTGCTCTGAAGAGCCATATATATTTGGCATCATGAGAAATAGCCCCTACAGTCTGAAATATCTAGTGGCATTATGGGGAGGCGGGCTTTGCTGAGGACAAGCTGTTCTATATGACGCAGAATGTGAAAATACCTGTCTGATTACAGTGCTATGTGCAGTAATGCATTCAAGGGCCAATTGCATCAGCCTGAGAAAAACTTGGCAGAATAAATTCAAATGTACATTTTAGAAATAACAAACTTATGAATGCTCTTAACCTTTTTCTCCATTCTCTAGTATCAAGTTCTTTGAGGGGATTTAGTCTTTGAGGACCTGCTAGATGATTACAGTTAGTTAAATAGGATGGTAGAATAATATTAGTAGCTTATAATAATTTAATAATGTGATGCACCCCCAGCCTCATCAAATAACACAGTAGTTTTCACAAGAGTCTTTGATGCCTCAGCTCAAGAATATGACTCATGATGGAAATTTAAGGAACTGTGAAATGCTGCTGATGGCTGTAGTGACGATGGCAGTAGGGTCAGAACTTTGACAGAGGGTTTATTCCAGTCTTTCACATTTTTTTACAAAGGAGGCTACCCACTTCATCTATTGAGCAGTGATTTATTTAATATATACATATTTATATATTTAGACTTTATCAGCATTGCACATGTATAAATTAAGTAGGACTAAAACTTAAAATATGTGTAAGAAAATTTAATTTCCACTTGCTTTTATTCCAGTACATGTAATTTAAATAGATACTTTTGTTAATTCACACTAAGGTGGAAAAAAATATTTATTCTCATTTCAACTTTTTAAAAATGAATCTTTACTGTGTTTTTTCCATTACCATTTAGTCCTCTTATATCACCTCCCCCAAGCAATTGCCACACTGTTGTCCATGTCCATGAATCCGTTTTCCTCTTTACTCAATCCTTCCACCCCCTAACCTCCTCCCCACTAGCTGTCATCTGCTCTCTGTCTATGAGTCTGTCTCTTTTTGCTTATTAGTTCAGTTTGTTCATTAGATTCCACATGTGAGTGAACCACATGGTATTTGTCTTTTCTCTGACTGGCTTATTTCACTTAGCATAATGTTCTCCAGGTCCATCCATGCTGTTGCAAAGGATAACATTTTCTTTTTTACAGTTGAGTAGTATTCCATTACGTGGATGTCCCATAGTTGTTTTATCTATTCATCTATTGATGGACACTGGGGCTGCTTCCATATCTTGGAGATTATAAAAAATGCTGCAGTTAACATTGGGGTGCTTATGTTCTTTTGAATTAGTGTTTTGGGTTCTTTTAAATATATTCCCAGAAGTGGGATAGCTGAGTCAAAAGTCAGATCCATTTTTAATTTTTTGAGGTATCTCCATCCTGCTTTCCACAGTGGTTGCACCAGTCTGCATTCCCACCAACAGTGCAGAAGGTTTCCCCTTTCTCCACATCATCACAAGCACTTGTTGTTGACTTATTGATGATAGCCATTCTGACAGGTGTGAGATGGTATCTCATGGTGGTTTTAATTTGCATTTCTCTGATGATTAGTGACCTTGAGCATCTTCTTTTCATATGTCTATGAGCCATCCATATGTCCTCTTTAGAAAAGTGTCTATTCAGGTCCTTTGCCCATTTTTTAATTGGGTTGTAAGTATTTTTGGTGTTGAGTTTTGTTAAGTTCATTATCAATTTTGGAAATTAATCCCTTATCAGATGTAATGACTAATATAGTCTCCCATTCTTTGGGTTGTCTTTTTATTTTGTTGATGATTTCCTTTGCTATGCAGAAACTTTTTAGTTAGATAAAGTCCCATTTGTTTATTTTTTCATTTATTTCCCTTCCCTGGGGAGATATATCTGATAAAATTATTTTACCAGCAATGTCCGAGATTTTGCTGCTCATGTGTTCTTCTAGGATTTTTATGGTTTCAGGTCTAACATTTAAATTTTGAATCCATTTTGAATTTACTCTTGTGTGTGAGGTAAAAAGGTGGCCTGGTTTCATTTTTCTGCATGTATCTGTCCAACTTTTCCAACACCATTTATTGAATAAACTATCTTTAGCCCATTGTTTGTGCTTGGTTCCTCCATCAAATATTGATTGACTGTGATAGTATAGATTTATTTCTGAGCTCTCTATTCTGTTCCATTGATCTATGTGTCTGTTTTTATGCCAGTACCATGCCGTTTTGATTGCAATGGCCTGTGGTATTGTTTGATATTAGGTAACATGATTCCTAAAACTTTGTTCTTCTTAGGATTTTTATTGCTATGCGAGGCCTTTTTTGGTTCCATATAAATTTTTGAAGTATTTGTTTTAGTTCTGTGAAATGTGTCATTGAAATCATGATTGGAGTTGCATTGAATCTATGATTGCTTTGGGTAGTATGAACATTTTAATGATATTAATTCTTCCTATCCATGAACACGGTATGTGCTTCCACTTATTTATATGTTCTTCTATTTCTTTCTTCATCTTATAATTTTCTGAGTACAGGTCTTTTACATTCTTGGTTAGATTTATTCCTAAATATTTTATTCCTTTTGAAGCAATTGTGAATGGGATTGTTTTCTTAATTTCCCATTCTGTTAGTTCATTATTGGAATATAAAAATACAACTGATATCTGTATATTAATTCTGTATCCTGCTACTTTGCTGAATTCATTTATCATTTCTAGTAGTTTCTTGGTGGAATTTTTCAGGTTCTCTATGTATAGTATCGTGTTATCTGCAACTAAGACAGTTTTAATTCTTCCTTTCCAATTGGGATGCCTTTATTTCTTCCTTGTCAGATTGCTGTGGCTAGGCCTTCCAGTACTATGTTGCATAAGAGAGGTGAAATCAGACATCCCTTTCTTGCTCCCAATCTTAAGGGGAATGTTTACAGTTTTTGCCAGTTGAGTATGATGCTGGCAGTGGGTTTGTCATATATGGCCTTTATTGTGTTTAAGTATGTTCCCTCTAATCACAATATTTGCTGAGAGTTTTATCATACATGGGTGCTGGATTTTAGCAAAGGCATTTTCTGCATCTATTGATATGATCATGTGATTTTTATCCTTCATTTTGTTTATGTGGTGAATCACTTTTATTGATTTGTGAATGTTGTACCAACCTCGCATTCCCAGAATAAATCCCACTTGATCATGGTGTATGATCTTTTTGATGCATTGCTGTATTTGGTTTGCTAATATTTTGTTGAGGATTTTAGCATCTATGTTCAGCAGGCCTATTGGTTTATAATTTTCTTTCTTTGTAGTGTCTTTATCTGATTTTGGAATTTGGATAATGCTGGCCTCATAAAATGTGTTTGGGAACCTTCCCTCTGTAATTTTATGGAATAGGTTGAGGAGAGTTGTTAGTTCTCAGAATGGTAAAATTCACCTGTGAAGCCGTCTGGTCCAGGGCTTTTGTTTTGGGGGAGTTTTTTTTTTATTACTACTTGAATTTCATTTCAATTCTTAGGCTGGTTCTCTATATATTTGGAAAAATAGATTTTTATTGAAGTGGAAAAAATTGGTTATCCTGCCAATATCTCACATTATAATCTATGCATTTTCCTTAACTTCTCCAGGCTTCAGTTTGCTTATCTATTAAAAAGAAGAAAGGATCAACAGTATCTATCATAGAAGATTGTTTTGAGAATTAATCAAGATTGTATGTTATTATACTATGTATATAATAGGCTGCTGCTGATATAAATGAAGGCAGAACTGCAAATGAGAATTGCAATTTATAAAAGAATAAGAATTTGTAAATTCTGACACATTGAGTTTTTTTTTTTTTTACTATTTGCTAGAAATAGTTTTATCAAAAATGATAAAATTGGCCTGGCTGGTGTAGCTCAGTGGATTGAGCGCGGGCTGGGAACCAAGCGGTCCCTGTTCGATTCCCAGTCAGGGCACATGCCTGGGTTGCAGGACGGGTCCCCAGAGGGGGCCATGTGAGAGGCAACCACACATTGCTGTTTCTCTCCCTCTCTTTCTCCTTCCCCTCTCTCTAAAAATAAATAAACAAAATCTTTAAAAAAATGATAAAATTATACAACTAGATTTGTTAAATATAATTGGTTGATGACCACTAAAAGGTATGCTTATTTAGTTCAATAGATTGAAGGTACAGTTTTTTAGGGTTTTGCATTTCTTTTCGTGTTCATTGGAATACTGTGAGTTTCTTCCAGTATCTGCCTGTCAGAAGAGCAGACTCGTTAACAGATTCCAGGGGCAGCTGTGAGGACGAGCGCTGTCAGTAACTCCCCATTCAGTTCTAAGCTTCAGTCTAGCATGGAGTATGCGTTGGTCTCTGTGATGGAGGAGCCCTCCCAAATGCTGCATTTGAAATAGCTTTCTATCGTGAATAGTTCCTCTTACTGAGGTCAAATGGGAACTTCCTCAGAATTCACATAAAATTATACTTTTTATACTCTTATGAAAGGAGGTGTTTGTATAAGACACTATTTGTTCATTTTGCATACAAATAAAAATATATCTATTAACATGATTATAGATGAGTGAATACATTTTGAGGACAGGATTATTTTATTATCAACACTTGAAATAATGCCCAAATAATAAAAATTGATTTTTTTACTTTACTTGATTATTGGAGGTGTTGGTCTTCCTTAATTGTTTGGTTAACTGTTTGGCATTAAAACAACCTCTGCAAAGATTTTGACCTTTCAGGGAGATGAAATTACGTTAGTGGAATGTTTCTCTCAGAGGACTGTGGAGTTTTTCTGTCATGGCTTTGGCTTCATGGCTGTGAAAGTTTTCAGATACTGTATGAGTTTCTTTGATCTGATTGTTTTCACAAGGATCTTTGCCATTTGAGTGGAATGGGTTCATTATTCAGGCCCTTTAGAACTTAATTGGTAGAAGGGCTGGGTGTAGCTTGATAGTGAATGTCCTTCACACGTAGATTTTTAATAACCATCTAAAGTCAGCTCTTTCTCTATAGCATGCAGTGGAGCTCGGAATGGTCTAGATAATCTTTGCCTATAGTAGGTGGATGAAAAGATAGGACTTACTAGAGATGATCCCACAACCCTTGAGATTTATTAATCAGTGGGATACTATGATGGTTAAAAACTGGGGCCGTGGACTCAACAGATTGTGGTACAAATCTTGCTTTCATCACTTAGTCACTAAATGGCTTATTGTTCTCCATCCCTGTTTTCATGTCTACAAAATAAAAATAATTACTAACTCTGAGTGTTTGTAGAATTCAATAAATTCACAAAAGTACCATGTGAATCCTAGACCAAAATGGCATGCAATAAGCTGAAGTTTCTTTATGTATACTTTTCCCTCAGTAAACTTTTTTTCTCATTTAATAATACTGTTCCCTTTCCCCACTATTATGGATTGTGAGAAAGAATGCTATTTGGGTTATAATAGATAATATTTCTCAGATTTTCCTCCTACAGAGAACAAAGAATTTTACAAAAGGACCTCTATTCTTGGGCCATCATTATCCTCAGTGTCTGACTGACGTGGAGCAAATGCATGGCCATATTTGAATGCCCCACTATTTTCTGCAGCAGCAGTCAAGGTCAAAATGATACTATTGACCATCAAAAAGTATAATCTGTTGGATCTTGAAAGGCTTTAACTAGAAATTCTTCTCCCTCTTATGCGCACCATTCTAAAGGCCAGTCTCAAAGCTTTTTCGTTTCTCTTCAGACTTTTATTTTTGGTCCTACATACTGTTACTGTGCCTTGCCATAAACTCTTTGAGGTTCATTGTTTACTTTCTTCTTCTTTTGGAGTGTATTTCTAACAGGTTATTCTTAGTGGCCTTTTGTTCAACTCCTCAGAGTCCTTCAGGCTCTAAGACAATAATAAATTAAAAGTTACTTCATGAGTATTTGTTCCTTGCTGTAATTCCATCTTATGAGATTGCTTTACCAGGAGTGCCAAAGCTTTCAAATTTCTGACCCTGAACCTGCCGCAATACCTCCAAAGTCGCTCATACTTTACAAAGACTCCTAAATAAGCCAGCTTAATTATTTCCCAATGCTACAGAGCCTGAAATATAGGTTTTTACCCCTGAAAAAGATATATAGGGGAATATATATATATGTATGTGTTTGTGTGTGTATATATATATAACTATATATATAGAGTTTTTTGTATATAAATAAATCTAGTAGCCAAACCATCTGTGTTAACATAAACCCAGTTTGACATGCTAGGACTCTAGGTACAGCCACACCTCGGAGGTATTGTGGGTGTGGTTTCAGATCTCTGCAGTAAAGTAAGTCACAATCTTTTTGCTGGTGGAGAGTCTCGCCTTCAATTTGTTAACAATGCACCTTCTGTGAAGTGGGATAAAGCAAACATGATAAAAGGAGTGCACCTGTGCAGTCAGAGCAGAAATAGTATAGCTCAACCCTAAATTATTCATTTATTATTAAAAAAAGTATTTAGAAGTTAAATTAATGCCCTTAATAATACTACATCTTGACTCAGTTTCTTGGATGGTGAATACTTATTTACTGATCAATTACACCTTTGACTCAATCTTTAAAACTGTGTTCAAAATTCTGTTGATGGATGTACCCTGTGATGTTACAGGTTGAGAACAGGGACAATGGAACACAGAGTTCCAGTTACTACAGTGGACTCGGCAAGGCAGGACCAAGTGCTTGGCCTACCCTGAAGCACATTTTTTGCGTATGAGATAGATATTTTTATTTCATTGTTAGGAAGCGTTGCAGAGGTACATTTGTAAAATCCTTAGGAGCTATTACATGAAGTACATCTCTGGGTTCAATACAGTGCATTTCACTAAGATTTCTATATCCACAACATTAAACATTTCACAACAAAAGCAGTGTAAGTTATGAATAAATCAATTTTATGCCATAACATTTTACATTACAAAAAGTTACTCCAAAATGGAGTGCTGTAGCGTATTTGCATTGTAGAGCTTTCGACTCTAATGGAAGATAGTTCAAACGAATAATTATAAATATAATGAATAATTATAAATGAATATTTTTGAATGAATAATTATGAATAATTAGTTTTATGTTCTACAAAATAACAAGATTTTCTTTTAATGTTAAAAAACCCAGAAAAGTGTTAGAATTTGTTGTGATTGTGGCAGAGGTTGAGACGTTGGAATTAAAATAAAACTGTCCTAATTGTAACTAATCTATTTGTCGTATGTGCGAAGTGTGAAAAGTTGGAGCCATTTCAAAATGGATTCAGCACAGCCATTCCAGAGGAACTGCATTAGTCATCTTACTCCTTGAACTTGAAATGTTTGAACTGGACAAAATAACCTTTGAACTGGGCCAAACCAGCGTTGTCTTACAAGCAACTGTTTTGCAAAACTAACAGGAGAGCAGACCTCTTGATCGCAAGGACAGATATTAAGGACATTCTTTAAAATCAGTAACCAGCCATGTATCACTTAGGAGTAACTTAGCTTATTAACACCAAAAGAGATTCTTTTCTTCTATTTATGTATTAATTTCCCTTATCTTTTTCACAAAAGCCCCTTTCTATCATCCTATAGGTTGGACATAATTTGAGTTTCTGCCTGAATCTACACCCCTAAATTGCAGCTCTTCTTGATCTCAAATAAACACTTGTTGCCTCTTACTTTAGCCATTTATTTTTAGGTTAAAGGCAACTATGCTTAATTCTTTGCTCTTTTCTAGAACTGGCTGCTTTCCTCCCATTGATTAGACCAAAGTGGTCTAATGAAGCTTCTCTTTATATTATATAACTATCTTATAATCCATTTTGAAAAGGAGTTTCTTAAAGGCCTATAAATTATAACCATTGCTATTAAAATATTAATTTCTTAATATTTTAATGGAAATCTAAGTAATAATTTTACTTAAATCTTACACAATTAAATACTGCTGTAGACAGAGTGAGTGACTCAAAAACCAAGATTCTTAACAAAGAATGTTACAAATAACATTTGGTTTATTTTGGTTGTTTTGGAGAGCAAAGAAAGGAAACCGTGGTACTTGAAAACTGGTCATTAATTACTAGTATTGTGCTATCTCCTGAAAAGAAAAAAGAAAAACAAAACTAGGTGCTTCAATAGTTATTTTCAAAAGATTATTACTTAAAAAAGATTTGATCTATACCAGACTGTACTTGACCTATGATTGTTTCTTTAATGGTTATATATTGCAATCCACTTTATAAATAAAATAAAACACTTGAAGACACACAGAGGATTAAAAACATTGCACTCAGCGTTTATACCACTTTCTAGTTTATTTGAGATTTTTGTCCTTTACCTTCACATAAGCTGTTAAAGATCTGTGCCAGGTCAGTAAATTAACTGACTGAGTATAAATGTATAAAGCTCTGCCACCTCTCGAAAACAATGAAACAGTAGAAGACAATAGAACTTTCAGCGGTAACAGTGAAATGACTTACTAAAGTGAATTAGTGGCCTGTACCAGATTTTATCCAGCTCTTTAACATATGTTTATCTATCCAGCTATCTATTTATCTATCTAATGTGTATGTTTACACACAATATATAAATGTTATACAAAAAGTGTATAGAAGCAGATGCCTTACAAAGATTAAATGTTATTTTTTATATGTCTCTAAAGTCTATGTTTCATATTAATACAATGGTTTGTCAGATTTTTCCACTGTTCCACTTCAAAGCATGCAATTATATTGTCTTAATTGGAAGCACTGATGTGTTTTCACCAAGGATGTTTATTTGTATTCTGACTACTGAGATATAAATATGGGACCATTTGCTATTTTTAGTTTTCTACTAACATGCATTTTTTTAAACCTTTATCTTTATAAACAGACACAGTGAGTTTATTGAAAGTTCAAAACTCTGTGTTTGTATTAGAGTCATATAAAAACCTTACTAGTTATTGTATTGAAATGAATCTTTATTCAAGGGTCATTATAATACACAGCAGAAAGTATAACAGACAAATCCAGGGACTTGCTGACTTATGTCTTACTATAAAGCCAACTGGCATGGATTTTATCCAATAAACTTTGTGTCCATTTGACCAGAAGATTCTTAAATATTTTATTATCTCTGACCAGTTTGGTCAGCCTTGATTTAAAATAACTTTTTGATAGTTATATGTTGCTAGTGAAAATAGTTTCCTCCAAAATATTTTGAGGATATAATCTCCGTAGGGATTTTAGTGGAACAACATTTTCATCTTGTCAGGCAATACCAGTATCAATTTATACTAATTCTCAACACACAGGTTTATATACTCTTCTTTAACCCTGCACATGACAGCGGGCCTCTGCTGATCAGCACTGCATGGAGTCTGCCTTTTTCCCTATCTGTGGCCACAGGAAGATGAATTAATCAGTTAAGTTAAAATTGTCTTTGCCGTAGACTCTAGTAAGCATCTATTCTGTTAATGCCATTTTTATCACTAACTGTTCCAGGTAGCATTTCAAGTACTTTTCATGTGTAAAATCATTTAATCTTCATAGCACACATGATGTACATTTGATTAATTTCCTCATTTTATTGAGGAAATCAAGGCAAAGGGAGATCAAAATACTGTGTTCTCTCGTAGCATTGAGGCTACTGTTCGTTAACAAAAATATCGCCACAAATAATTAATATATATTCAGTATTTATTAAGAGACCATCATAGTACCAAAAATTCATTTACTCTTTTATAATGTTTTTCTTTAAAGCTAAGAAAAGATTCAATATGTCTTAGTGCTTGATCTAAATGGGAATGCAGTCAAAAGAGCTTTTTAAAAAACTGAGGCAAGAGTGAAGTGACAATAATTTGTTTATTCATTCATTTATCAAATGCTGTATTGTACATCCGCTATGCACTAGGCACTTTCTTGGGCACCAGGGATACAAAGAATACAAAGATGCTAAGGGAGATTATATTATATGACACAACCAAATAAATAAGCTCATTACAGATTGTGGTGTGTGTTCAGAAAAAGAAAGTAGATGCGAGAGCATACAATGCATAAAGTTCCTTTTTTTTTTTTCAGGTAGCAATAGTCAGAAAAATTTCTGTGAGGAGATAACGTTTCAAGTGTGACCTAAATACAAAAGTAGTCCTATGAAGAGCAAGGGGAAACGTATCAGCAAGAACCTGGCAAAGTCAAGATCCCAGGATGTCCCAACTTAGGGAAGGCCAGTGTGGCTTGAGCATGGCAGTGACATGGGTTATATACATCTCAGGTGAGGCTCTAGAGGGTAAAGCAGCCTGATTTTGCCATGTTAGCAGAGGCAGCTTGACATACCGCTCTCTGTCACCTGTCCCGATGGAGTCCATCAGCACAACACAAACTCAGCGGCGTTAACTCTGTTCCTGATGGAGTGTGTTCCATGTCAGTGATAGGAACTAAGATTTACCAAACACATCTTATATGGTACTCCCGCTATTGGATATTTTACATATTTTTTCTCATTTGCTATTTACTGTCCTGTTAGTAAAATACATGTATATTTCCCTAGGTAAATAGACAAACAGAAAGGATTCAGAGTAGTTCAGTTACCTACCCAAGGTCACATGGCCACGAGTGGGTGATGGTACCTAGACCTGACTCCAGAGCTTGAAGTGTTTCTACTATACCAAGCTACTTTTTTTTCTAACAGTGACAAGGCAGGATGCAGAGGATGAAATCAAGTGACCTCATATAAAAGTGTCCAAAACAGTGGAACCAGGAAGTTCTAGGAGGATATGGTAGCTGCCTAACAAACTTGTTGGACCCTGGGGAGGCATGGCCTGTGTTAGGCATTTGTGGAAAGCAGATGCTGAGACACAGAAAGCAGGAGTCAGAGCTTCTTCGTACCAGAACAAAGGGTTGGAGTGGACAATCATTTCTCTTATTTCCCTGGGGCATATGACTCTGGACAGTGTTTATTACCAAACGTGGGAAGAATGGTAGGTAGAAATGGGTTATTATCAGTTCAGTTTCCAGTAAACCAGATTTCATCCTTAATTTAATACTTCCACTTTTGACCATGCAAAACTATGACAAACATGAGCACAGTTCAAGGCTCAGAGAATGTTTTCAGGATATGACATTGGTCTGTGTGTGATGACATTCCTAATAGACCTGAAGAGCAAAGTGAAGGTTTCTACTTGGTTTAGGACTGAAAAGATGGAAGCTTTGTCGTTTCCCTTTGGTATTAGCATAGTTCCCCCCTTTTGCGTTCAAGTTACATATGCGCTATTCTTTTTTTCTTTTTTTAAATAATAGGGCCACTGCTTTCTCTCTTCAGAAATCTGAGCGCTGATATCATATTGTACTTGCTGTTTCATGGGAAAAGATGGATTACAAGACTATGAATTCAAATGGTGATGGGTTGCTGCTTTTTGAATCACCAGGATCCTGAATATTAATTTCACATGTGCACATCTTAAACCATAATTAAGTTGAACAGCAATGTGATGGAAGGTTCCATCTTGTATTGCTCAGACCTTATTCTCAGACTCCTCAGAGACACTATAGTTTTCTTTTTCTGTTCAACATCCTTCATTTGATACACCTCTTTTTGGTTATGTTTTTCCATGAAGTTATTTTAAGTCAGGAGTTTTTTAAAAAATGGAAATAGGTTTTCCACTTTCAAGGCTGTCTAAAAGGACAAAAAAGTTGTATAGAAATGAAACTAAGATGTGCAGCGAGCCTTTAAAAAAAACACAAAGTTTCTGATGGGTAAAATACTGCGTGAATTTATTTCATCGATTCTTATTAATGAATTGATTCTAATGGGAGAAAAGGAAAGTAGAGAGAGAGAGAGAGGAAAATTGTGTGTTATAGTGGTATACTCCTATTTTTTTCTTAAACAAGTTTTTGCAGACTTTGTGAATTGAAAAAGTTCTTCAAGAAACTACAGTTTCCTGGAATTTTGGCAAGAGGACTTCGTTTTCTCTGTCAGTCTTAGGAGTCTTATCATGGGAAAAGGGTTCAGGATTTGGAAGGAGCATGTCATCGGAAACTTCCAGTTGCCCAGCACTGACATAAACTGCAGTGGTGGTTCCTAAAGACTACACCTAGTAGCACAGTGATATGGGAGAGTTCTACAAGTCCTGAGATTTGCATGCAAAAACTCAGATTCAATAGGAAGGGTATGTGGGTGGTTAGGAAGGCATAGAAGTTCGTGCGATTGTTAAAAGCTTCCTTGCAAATACTGATGCAAAGCAGGTTTGGGAATTACAAAGTAGAAGACTTAACTCCCATTCTGTCAGGGAACCCTCTGTTTTCCTCACTCAGCTGCCCCTGCAGAGAGAAAGATAAGCCAGGGGCACCTTGCAGATAGAGCTTCTCCAGGCACTGAAGAGAGGTCGCCTCCCTTCTCTTCCCCTTCTTACTCATTTTCTTCTCTTTTATCCTCTCTAACTCCATCCTAGATATATTTGAAAACAGTAAGAAGAACTTTGTTCTATGAGAGATTATAGAAATACTATGAAATTTAGGCAGAAAATGTATTATGTGGATTATTTTTAAAAATCAAACGGTGTTCTTGTGAGGTGATTTCTATATTCCTTTAATGAATTTATCCCACAAAAGCCTGGCCTGTTCATATCCTTCATCTTGAACCTGGGTAGGTTAGGGTGAGTCTGTCGCTTTTCTGCAGTTGACAAATTATGCCACTGGCCAGCTCCCATTACTGCCTATCTTTACTTGAAGACCAACACCTCTGGACATACCATGTCCTAAATGTGAATGTCTGCTTCTTTCATGGGTCAACCAGCACTGAGCTTGAAGATTTTAGCACTTGCTTTCACCTCTCTTTCTTATACCACCTTCTACTGTGGATCTCAGCCATTTACTGTTGCTGGTATACTTGACACTATCCTTGTGATTGGCTCCTTCAGAGACTGCTCTCTTCTGTGTAGTCCCCACCATTCTAGACTTCATCATTGCACTAATCTGGAACCTCTGACTATCTCTAGACACAGCCTATTCACAAATGGTTTCATTTATTTAGTTCAACAAACACCTGTGGAAGGCTATTTGTGCAATGCATTATGCTAGATGCCATGAATCAAAAATAAGTACCACACTGTCATTGTATTTGAGTATTTAGATTCTGGTTTGATAGGCATATAGGTGGTTTTAATATAATATAAACTATACTATGATGGAATTATGCACAGACTACTCTGGAAACAGATAAAAACACACTGTGTTCAGCTCATGGATGTAAGGGCTGGAGGAGATTTCTGGAGAATGATACTTGAGAATGAGTCCTTAAGGACATGAAAGAGATGAACAAAGAAGTGGGACTGTGTAATGGGAAGAAGTAACCTAATCAATGTTAGCGTAGAGGTGTGGAGGGCAGGTTATGGATGGGGACGTACTGGAGGGTGTACTGTGAGATGAGTGGGTAGGTGGGGTACCATGAAGAAGGCTAGTAGTATGATGCCAAAGTGCTTGGATTTTTTTCCCTCTAGTTGATGGCTTCCTGGTGAGTTTATACAGGGCAGTGGTTTCATTAAATTTGTGTTTTAGATCAATCAGGATGGCTATTTATAGTGAATGGATTTCAGAGTAGCAGCGCTGGAATCAAGGAGACCAGTTGGAGCACAATAGCAACAGCCTGGAACCGTGATAAAGCAGGAGCTATTAGATAGAAAAACAGGAGTTGAGAAATACTAAGAGGTAACGTTGTAAGGTTTAGACTGTTTACTCGGTAAGTCCTTAAAATGATTATTCGTCGAGTGCTTGCTATGTGCCAGATACCAGTCTAGGTGCTTGAATACATCAGCGAACACCACAGACAAGTGTCTCTGCCATCATGAAGCTAACGTTTTCATGGGAAAGATGAGCAGTAACAAAAAGTAAATGTGTAATGTACTAAATGGCAGTGCTGTGACTTGTACTAGGGGACAGAAAGTGTGGAGGTGTGAGCACCAAATTTAGCCAACTGCCCCCCGTCCCTGTTGCAAAAAAACAAAAACAAAACAAAACAAAAAAAGACAAATAGGAGACCAGGTTACATGAATTTTAGATGAACGGTGTATATCTTTTTACTATTAATATATCCATGCACTTTGGGCAACAAACAAAAAATTACACAAAAATACACAAAAAAATTACTCCTGTTTATTGGAAATTTCCGTGTAACCAGCTGTCCTGTATTTTATCTAGCAAGCCTACTGTGGTTGGAGGGGCTATTTATACAGGATGGTGAGTGAAGGAAATGCAGAGCAAGCCGTGTTGCTCTGTCTGGAAACAACTTGCTGAGGAGGGAACAGCCAAGGCAAAGGCACCAAGTGCTCCAGAGATTTTAGGGAGGCCAGTGTGCAGCAAAGGGGAAGAAGGATAGGGAAAATCCCAGGTTTTCTGGGACTGAAGCAAGTACAGTTGTGGGGACTCCCTTTCAAAAAAAGAACATTAAGTTACAAAAATTTGGTCTGAGTAAATATTAATTTAGAATGATAATTGATAGAAAATGACAAAGTTAAAAACATATAAAATACTGCAAGTATTGCAAAATTCAGAGAAATAAAACACTTATTAATTGACTGACTGACATACATACTTCTGTAATACATTTTCCATACATTTTTGGCTATATGTAATCTTTTCTTCTTATAAAAACAATATTACAATGTCATTTTCTGTAAAGGGAGGAGAGAAAGGTACTTGAGTCTTCTCTTTAGCATGGTTGATCAAAATTTGTGCTTCATTATCAATGATGGAAAATTTTTTCTTTCAGCTAAACAGTTTATTAATACTGACGTCAAGTGAAATTTTAGATTTTTTGTCAGATTTGGGAAAAATCTTTGTCATACTTTCTTCATATATCAGCAGTAAGATTTTAGGACATTTCAAATTTGCTGAGGCAGAGACTGATCTTTAATACTTTTTGAATCAACAACTCTGCAGCAATTTGTCGACAATGTCCCCACTGTAGTAGTACCTTATACATTATGTGACTTTGGTTAATGTCAGTAATGCACTGCATCGTGGGGCATGTTTCTGAAAGAAGAGCAGTATTTTGAGTAGGCTTTGCTGAGAACTGAATCCTGTATGTATGTTTTTACATAGATTAGCTTCAGCCTTCAGACATTTCAAACATCGTTTTTCTTCCATGTTCCCAGCGCTCAGCACTATTAGTGCCTGTCATTATTGTAGTAAGTTTTCTCCCTGTGCTTCAGGTCATGATACCTGGTGAGTTGGCATAGCAATAACAACTTAAAAGGGTGGCTAACAAGAGCTTAACAGTGCATGGAGTGAATGCAAACTACATAAAGGAAGCCTCTAAAACCAAAGTCAGTGTATCATCCTAACAGCTTCCCGTACAAATATGATTATGGCTAATCAGTCATAAGGAGCAATGTGACAGACCATTCATGTGAAGTCAGAGAGGAAAGGGCTGGAGAACTTACCTGGTTGCAGCTAAAGTACCTTACTTTTGTAATTTTTACAAATATTATGATCATGTGGGTGCGTTGCCAGGTCCCTCCCCAGGGACTTTGAAGATGGCTGTCCCAGTGAGGGGCCCTTCATTGACTTCACAGTGAATTCGCCTTTGCAATGATTAACAGGATTCTAATAAATAAACATTGAATATTGTTCTAACCAAAATGATCATATTTTGAATTTTATTAATTTTTACCCTGTACTTTTTAACACATCTAAAAATCAGAATCATCTCACAATAAACTATGCCTTCCAAATGTTGCTGGCCAAGAAACAGTTCAGAATAAGTTGTCATTACCTGTGTAAGCATGCACATCAACCAGTGCTGCCCTCGCGATGCACTGGAGGGGTTCTGCCGTTGGTCTGGCGGTGGTTACGTGAGTATTACATACATAAAGAACCCACGCTGTGGGGATGAAGTAAGGCAGTGAAGTGGATATGTTTAGTAATATCCCCCAAAAGAAATAAAAAACTCCGACTAGCTGGACATAATGCAAAACTGGACTAAGAGACCAACATCACAGTTTTTAGTATTTTAAGAATTCCTTTATAAAAATGACACCATCAACACTGTTGATGGTATAATGTATGTCAGGGTGGGAAAAACAAATAACAAAACTCTGAGTCAAATAAGTGATTTGCAACAGACAGACTCTGAATTTGAAAAAAAATTAGGGGTACCTGGAATAATCTATTTCACTTATATCTTCAATTTGAGTAAGAATGAAACAAAATTAAAATTATGTCAGGTTAATTCTAAAAGATTTCTTTCAGCAAAAAGTTGAAGTGGTAAGGAAGTTTTGTGTCATAGTTTAATTGAGAGTATTTCTCTTTCTTGGTGGTACATAAAATGATAGTGAATCCTAAAATCAATGGCCACTTAGATGGATAAAATACAGAAATTATATTCGGAGATTGTACAGCGCACCTGCCCATGAATAGGCATACATGGTCTGGGGAGTGGCGAGCATGATAGAAATTCTCATCTTCTTTAGGAGGAAAATATGTTGCCAAAATCTGAAAAACCAAGAAACAATGATGCAAGTCGTACACTATTTGGAGATAAACAAATTTGCTTTATTAGTTTGCTAGGGGTGTCAAAACAAAGTACAATTGACAGAGTAGCTCAAGAACAGTCATTTATTTTCTCATAGTTCCAGAGGCTAGAAGTCCATGATAAAGGTGCTAGCAAGGTGGGATTTTTCCTGAAGCCTCTCTCATTGGCTGTACATGGCTGTCTTCTCCCTGTGTGTTCACATGGTCTTCTGTGTCCCCTTCTTATAAGGACACCAGTCAGATTGGATTAGGGCCCACCTTAGTGACCTCATTTTAGCCTAATTACCTCTATAAAGGCCCTATCCCCTAGTTCAGTAACATTCTGAGGTAGTGGAGGTTAGGACTTCAACATATGTAGTTTTTGGTGGTTAGCACAATTCAGCCCACAGTAAACATCAAGCACCTCCCTTAAATGATTTAACATTTCTTTCCACTGAGGAGAAAAATAGGGCATGCTGTTGTTTTCTTTACAGAAGTTTACTTATCATGTACAACTTTGATTTAAAAAAGAGAGAGAAGGCAGAAAGGAAAAGAGTGAAGGAAAGAAATTGGAGACAGTAAAGTAGACTATCCTCTTGGAGAGTATTTTTAAAAGGGGGAACAGAGAAACAGCATTAACTGGAAAGGTATGTACAGAGAACTAATATTTTTAAACAGCAAGTGTGCATACTTATGGGAATAATGAGAGAGAGAGAGAGAGAACTGATGATGTATGGAGATGACTGAGCCCTCCTTTTGAGGCAGGAATGGAGACTAGATGTGTGTAGAGTGGCTGACTTCAGGAGACTCAGTGGAGGTGGGTCCTGATGCAGAGGAGTAAGATGTGGAAGCAGGAAATATAGAAGGTTTTCTGGATTGCTTCTGTTTAGCAGTGAAATAATAATGCAAAGTCATTAGCTGAGAATGAAGAACAGGTTTAGGTATTTGTAGTTTGAGGAGAAGGAAGCATTAGATGAAATAGTAGTTTAGGAGAGAGAGTGAACTGACTGGCAAAGGCTGTAGGATTGCTAGAAGCACACTGGAGTTTAGTGGTCATGCATCTAAAATGAAGCCAGTCAATATGTGGTGATTGATTACATGCCAGGTGTTGAGGAATGTTGCTTGATGTGAGGAAAGCGCCTAGATTAGCTCCCAAGTTCTTGCCTTGAGCAATGGGTAGATATTGTTGCCATTGAATCAGGGAATACAGGTGGAGACACAGGTGAGGATTAGGGAGTAGGGATTGTATAAATTGTTTTAAGATGTTAACTAAACAGCACCTATAGGATGTCCAAGTGGATTGGAATTCCGCCAGAATGTAAATACCTAAATTATGGAAACCAAAGAAAAATGTTAGGATCTGTGGTATCACTTCTCATCACCAGTACATTAAACACAAAGTGAATGCTGTTGGTCAGTATAGTGCTTCGAACGAGCCTCAGTGTGATGTTCACTGCTCATATGATGTTTGCGGGGGCTACGTTCTTAAGGAGGAGGACTGGGGAGGTGCTCAGGCATCGGGAGGCAGAGGGACCTTTACCGAGGGAGACATGTGTAGAGGTTTGGCACGGCTGGGGCTTGTGAGCTGTGCCCAAACGTGGAACTGAGGGCACAGTGGGACTGTGGGGGTCCACTGATCTGACCACTGCTCTGCACTTAGGTGGTTTCATTTCCTCCATGCTTACTATTATTATTAGTATTAAAATCTATTTACTTTATTTAGAGAAATTTCTATTGGTGTCAAATGTCAATTGAACAAACACAAAACTGAATATTTCTCCAGCTTCCATTGTATATAGAAATATTTCTGATATGTAGAAATACATATGTGTTCATCGATTAATGATTAAAAGTACAAAGATATTGTTTTTAGATCAATGTTAAAAAATCTATGACGGTTTTTATTATTTTATTTAAAAAGAAATGCCTCTTGTGAATGTTCCATTATAGTTATTTAAAACCTGATTAAAAAATGCACCACTTTCTTTAAGTTTCTCAGATTTTCAATCCACTTTCAGCTCACTTTTTAAACAGAGCAGAATTAAAATAAATGACAGTTAGAACAAAATCCAATTTAAAGGAACTTTTCTTGTTTAATTACAGGAACATTCCAAGATATCTAACAGAGTCCTGCAATACAATTAATTGTGCATTACATTCTTTATAAAACTGTACTCTTGAAATGTTTCATAGTTAAATAATCCAAAAAACAATTTCAGAGATCAATAATGTCTAGAGAATAAATTAAAGCATTTGGGCATATGTCCAATATCAGAGGGGAAAAATGGTTCAAAGAAAAGTATATTAATACATTTTTAATAGCATTCTACATCATAATATGTAGTATTATGAAATTGATCCGATTGACTTTATATGGTAATGCATTTTACAATTTTATTCAGGTATATACAATGCTTCATAATTATTTAAAAATATCATTTTAAATGTTATAATGCATTAAGTTGTTAAGTAATTTAATGTACCAGAATTATAGAAATTAGTTTTTTTTTTAATTTTGTACTCCTGAATCTTTAAAATAGAGAGTCCTGGCATGTGATATTCAATTTGAAAATATCCTCTCTTTTAAAGATGTCCTTTAGTAGATTCAAAATATAATTCTTTTGGGAATCTAATAAAATTTTCAACTTTGAAAATTAAAATGTGTGCACTTAATCAAGGTTTTCTCGTCGCTATATGCATTTACCCTATTTCGCGCCCTCGGTGGAGGAGAGGACTTCGCTCACTCTCCAGGACAGTCTGCACGGCAAACTCAGGAGCAGCATGGCCTGCAGTGCCTTCCTGATTCACCCCGTGTCTGTCTGTGTACTTTGTGTGTACACGGCTGTGTTTAACACGATTTCTCATAATCTTATTTATTTACATTGACTACTTTACTATCGTTAGACAGAGATAAGCCCTGCTGTATTTTGTATACACCTTTTTTTTTTTTTTAATTCACCCTCCCAATGTACCACCTTTGTATTACGGGTTCTGTGCACAATTACTAAGTAGATTCTTTCCTTTGAATCTGTTTACAGCTAATCACCTAGTAAATTGGGGGTTACTCTATATACTCAAATAGCTTTGCTATTAAGAAGGCAGGATTTAGCAGTTCTGAGCACAAACTTTGAAGTCAGACAATTTGGGCTCACTCTTCCATTTTCTAGCTATGTGATTCTGAGTAAATCACTTAAGCTCTCTAAGCCTCAGTTTCTCATGTGTGAAATGAAATAATATGTGTATGATACTCATAGGATTACCATAATATAAAATGAAGTAACATGTGAAACACTTAGCAACATGTTTTGCTTATAGTAATTGCAGATTATATCACCATTATTTTAATTAAATTCAGTAGGACTAGTTTTTGAGACCTAGCCATTTATATCTACTTGGATGTTGTGGTGGGCACCAATTGCAGTGTCTTCTTAGCACAGTATAATATCCTCCTGTATGAGAATGATCCAGATATTCAGAAGTATATTATGATATGGCCTCTTTGATGAGAGTAAATTGGAATAGGCATAGGACCTAATTCAGTCCATGCCAGTTATGGCCCCTCCTAGATATTTCACACTAAATCAAGAGAAGGGGCTTTACTGAGTCTATCTCTGAGGGCGGAGCTAAAAGATGTGATGCTCAAAAATTACTGTCAGCTTGTATAATACCATGTGAAGGAATCGGGTTCATAATTGGAGAGAATATGGCTAAAAGTAGAAAGAAGCACTTGTTCAGTCTTTTATGCTATGTTTGTTGAGCACCTACTTGCTAGATGGTGATAAGCATTAAGGACACAGTGGTGAGCAGATGCAGACAAAGCTCCTGTTTCTTGGAGTGCATCAGCTAATGAAATGGCTAGTGTTGGCAATAGGTGTTGATCGGACAAATACAACTATGAGTGACTGATCACACCCTAAGTGTTATAAAGGTAGGGATAAAGACCAAATGATAGCACTGACTAGAGAGTCAGAAAAGTCTTCTGTAAGTAGACTCACTCTTGAGCTTATCTGAAGAATCAGAAGTGGGAGATCTAGGCAAACATGTAGAGGAAGGTGGCTTGGGTAAGAAAAAGAAAAGAGGTATAAAGAATGTAAAGAGAAATCGGCAGCATTTAAGACACTAAAAGAAAATCAAATGATGGAATGGCAGCTCTTTGGGCAAATTTAACCATATTCTGCAACAGCTTTATCAAATGCTTAAGGGTTGACCCAAATTATGTAGCAAACTTCAGAGTGGTCTGTGAGGACTAAGTGAACTAATACATGTAAAGTACTTAGCACAGTGTGTTTGGCACCCACTAAGAATTCAAGGTATATTTGCTGTCTTAGTGCACAAGAGTGATGCACTAAGAAAAGGCATGAGAGTTTATCCGATTTCCATTTTGGAAAGATCTCCAAGTCTGTCGAGTACAAAAAAGAATTCTCAGAGCCGAGATTATGTGCGGAGCAATTGCTACCCTGCAGGGCTAGGAGATAAGAGCTTTGATGTGGGTGTGGTGGCAATGGAGGGACAAATTTTAGAGTGCTTGGAAAGTAAAATCTATAGGACTTGGAGATAAATTAGAAATGAATGTAAATGAGAAAAAGGTATCAGGAGTAGCAAGAAAGTTGGAAGGGATGAGGAGGTAGAGGAACAGGAAATATGCATAAATTCGAAAGTTATGATACAGGATGGTAAGTCTTTTCACCAACATAAAAATAAAGTGCTAAAAAAGCACAGACACAAAACATGTTTGTAAAGAGTCTGAGGATCCCTGGGAATTTCTATTGTAGAGTCTTGGAATTTGCTGGTTTGTTTTTTTTTTTTGGACTTACTATCAAAACAGAAAGACTGAAGAGAATGTTGGGATTATTTCCTTATTTTTCCCTCTGAAAAATCAGGTAGCAATGCACCAAAGCATAACATTTAAATAGATGTTTGAATGGTTTATCTTTGTGTTTCATTGTTTTATTAAACCTCTACTATACTTTGAAATACATCGGTGCTGATTTCTAAATACAAACATATAATTCGGAAAAGTAAACATTTTTGACAGACAGAGCAGACAATAGATATTGGACTCTCAGATCTTATCAAGCAGAGAACCCTTCTGTCCTTTATGGAAGAAGTAAGATGATGGGGAGGGTTCACTCCGTGCTCTTTCCGCTCTTCTGGGAGAGAACATTTTCCTTCCCTCTATACGGAAACGTGAGAACAGCGATTAACAGACTTTTCACAGCAGAATGATATAGCAATTTAAAACCAAATGATCACTGAGGTTTCTAGAAATCAAGCTTCTGAAATTGTAGGTGCCATATTTTATTTTTAAGAAAACAACATATACATTCAGAATAAAACTAGTTATTCCTTTGATCATGTGGGAATATACAAACAAAAATCACTAATCAATAATGTACATTTCAAAAATGAAAACATTTGTATTTCTTAAAATTGACTCAAAATATATATCATTGATGAGTAAAAACAAGCTGTAGTAATAAACTGTAGTTTTTAAAATGATAACTTTTTTGGAGGAAACAAAAAGAAAGGGAGCAAGATCACACAATCTTAGAAAAATGAAAAAAAAAAACTCTGTTGTGAGCTCTGTTGCTTATGTTGAATATGCAAACACCTGCTTTTAGTTTTTGAAAGTTGTATCTTTCTGTTTTCTCTGCTTTACATCATTAGTTAAAATGACAATTTAAAAAAATATTCTCTGAAACTTTAGAATTTTAAAATTCTCATTCATATTGTGGAAGGGAATTTTGATCATCTTAATGTTCACTTACTAATATGTGTTTATATTGTGTACATAATGAAGTATGGTATTAGTTGGACATTGATACCTTAACAAATTATCACACAGTTTGCAGTTTAAATTGTATGTGGTTAGCTTTAATTGCGCGCTAACACTTGGCGCGGGCCATTTTTGCTAATGTTTTGCGCAAATGGCAACGTTCAGTAAAATTACGGTAACTTTAGTTTTACATATTTTTTTTCAATGAAACTTTTTGTGATTTACTATAAAATGTATACTGAATTATTTTTCTTAAATTTTAAACAGACAAATACTGGAAAACTCACTGGAAATTGAAATTAATAAAATATGTAAAAATTCCGATTTATTGAAAATATTTTGAAAAAAAGTACGTAAAATGTGTAAAAAAAGAAAGAATGAAGTTTTAGTAGTGTGTTTTCGTGTGATAATCGTATGTAAAAAAAGAAAGAATGAAGTTTTAGTAGTTTTTTTTGTGTGATAATCGTTAAAACATACATACATGCATAATTCACCATTGTATGTGTTAGAGACCCAAATTTTGTCCTTTGGAATTCGTATATCTGCATGTTAGCATCCCTTTAGAGCAATAAAAAGTATAAAAATAAACGTATTTATACGTTACCCGCATTCTAACGCTAGTCTACAAAACATGTATTTATACATGTCCCCCGCTCCACCACCAGTCAACGTAAAACATGTAAATACGTTTGCCGCGTACAGTGTGTTAAAACGGCACATCTTTCTTCTCTCACAGTTGCGTGGATTAGAAGGCCAGCATGGTCTCACGGTCAGGAGAGCTGCGTTCTACACAGGAAAACCTTCCATACTCCTTCATGTTCTTGGTAGAATTCAGTTTCATGCAGATGTGGGACTGCAGTTTCCATTTCTTTGCTGGCTTTTGGTCAGGAGTCCTCCTGAGGTTCTGGAGGCCTCCCCACCTTCACTTTCAAAGCCAGCAAAGGTGAATCGAGTCCTTGTTAAACTTCTTGCTGAGCTCCTCTGCAGGCTTACTTCTCCAGCTTCTTCTTTCACATTTCTTTGACTTCATCTGGAGAATATTCTCTGATTTTAAAGGTTCTTGTGATTGAAAACATGTGGATAACAAAATACTGATAATCTTCCTATTTTAAGGTCTGTAACCTTAAATTCACATGAAAAGTCTCTTTTGCCATGTAATAATGTTGCATATTTATAGTTTCCAGGGATTAGGGTATAGAAATTTTTAAGGAGCCATTTTTCTACCTACCACAAATACATATTCTCAAATACCATATTTTGCTGTGTATAATGTACACTTTTTGCCCAAATATTTGAAGAAAATTAAGGATGCGCATTATACATGGGTAGTACTAATTCCATATCTATATACATGTTTTAAATTATTTTATTTATACTTATGCATTAAATGTGTAACTCTAGAAAGCAATAATGATATCCATATGCAAAGTGATACCCTGGAATACCATAATTGGTTTTGTTTCTAAATATAAATAAATAAAAACTGAATTGAAAAATTAAAATGAAATATTTTTTTTCCTGAAAGCTTGTGCCAAAAATGTGGGTGCCCATTATACATGAGGGCACATTAACATGGAAAAATATGGTAGGTATGTGTTTGAATTTTTGGAAATTCCATAGAGTCTGAGAAGTTTTTTACTAATAAACAATTAAGAAAAAAATATAATATGTACTACATTTTCATAGAGATTTGCAAATCATACTTATATTGGCCAGCATTGTTTTATTTCTTAAATTTCCATCAAATTAAACATGTTTGGTAATTCCCTTTGAAGAAAATAAGCAATATTTATTCTCAATAAAGCTTCTGTTTTAACTAAGCACATTAAATATCATTAGCACAAATTCATTATAAATTACATTCCAGATTTCACACAGGGTTTATTTACCTAGCATATGTTATATATGAAAAGTTAACTAAGATAATATTAATATTAGTTTTAGTAAATGCCCTACAGTTTACTAGAATCTACTTAATATGAGAAGCAATTCTTGCTTCCTTTAGTAATATTCACAATGGACAAATGTCTAATCATGTTTAGCTTATTAATCTAACCATTCTACATTCATTTTTATTCTAATAATATTAGTAAATTCAGAAGTATAATTTAAAATAGATGGACTTTAAGTTTCAAACTTCAGTGTATTATATCATTAATTATGTTAGAAGATATATAAATTCTCTATAATTACTCAGCTTATCACTGTTTCAGTGTACATCCTCTTTTAAAAAAGTAATTTAGATTTTTGGCATTAGCCCTTGATTCATATTCTATCCAAGCTCCACAGTCTTGGATAAACCCTGCAGAGACAGATCCATTCTGAATAAGGGTATTTTTTCGGGGGGGGGGTACTTGGTAATAATTAGAATATAGATAAAATCCTTGACACTCGATTTAGGCTGTAGCTTTTCAAGGCAGAGTGGTGCTCCCTGATCCTTTTTAAGCCCTTGTTCAAATGTAAATTAGAAGAGACCATTTACATTACTTATACCCAGCATCCATATGCAACACCAGGTTGAAAAAAAAAATTTGTAAGAAGCTTTTCCTATATTTATCTATGATACTCATCACTCTGACACTTTAGTGCTGGAACCACCAAACTAGAATCATTTCAATTATCTGTCTAAGGGAGAAACCATCCAAAACAGAGAGTCATTTGTATCATTCGGAGCTGGGTTGAGTAACTGGAGAGCAAGTGACTTTTTAGTGCTCTTGTTCTAATTAGAGAGTACTTTGGTCAAAGGGGTTATTTGCATCTTTTCCTGGATGAGAGAGATTAAATGCCTTTAACTGGATTTTGAAAAGCAGAAGGGATGGCCTAATAGCACCTTTTCCACTGTAGATTTTAATTTTTAAAATGTCCCCCTTTTTTTAGGTAAATGAGGGGATAGTATCATGGGCAGAAGGCAATTATTAGCAGCAATCAAGGGCGAAGAAAAAAGAAAAGTATCAAGACCTTCCCCCCAGCCTTTTAATGAAGGTAAAAGAAAGTGAGGAAAAAAAGATTTACCTATGAAAGGAGAAACTTCTTTTCTTTAAATTTTCATGCGTATTCTACTTAAATGTAACTTTGACAATGTAGTGTTCTATTAATTTAGAACTTGACTGTGAATTCTTTTTATCAGCAGAAGTGCAATTATGATCATCAAACATCATTAGCATTTGAAAACAAAGAGGCCAGGAGAACAGAACCCTCTTCTTGTAGGTAGTTAATGAATAAAGTCTTACTGGTATCATTTATAAAAGCTGTCACCTAAAATCTTCAGGATCAGAATCTCTCTGCTTTCCCATTTATAATCTGTACAATTTTAATTCTCTTAGCCTGGTTATTTTCAACTGCAAAATTGGATTGATATTACTCAATTCATAGGTTTGTTTAATGGTTAAGTGCAATAATGTTTGTGAAATTTTGTACATATGTTTATTATCTAAGTGCTCAATAAGTGAAGATGCTATTATTGCTATCATATTACTTATTTTACGTGAAGCTCATAGAAAACCTGTGAAATAGACAAGGAAAGTATTTTTATTATTATCATCATTTCACCGTTGAAGAAACTGAGATGTAGAATTAGTTGGAGGCTTTCTTGTACTTGATGGACTGATTGTGCATTGTGATGTCCACCACTCAGTGTGCTTCTTAGCCATGCCATGACCCATCTAGACCTGAGGGAGATATATTTAGAGTATCTTCTTGATTTGAAGATATGCAGTCACTTATCACATGCACAGCATACCACTACAAACGCTGGAGGGAACAGAGAAGCATAATCCCTATTTGTGGTTCTTGTTCAGTAGACACGAGGCCTGCTCTATTTGGCTCCTGGCCCTTCTTAGCAAAGAGAGTTGTCTCAGAAAAGTAATCATGGGGTCGAGGTCACTGTGAATGTAATGTCACCTATAACATATATTCTCTTACACACTCAGGACTTGCTGCTAAAGTTGGTTTCCTCCTCTATTTGATTCTTAGAAAAAATAATCACCTGTCCTTGCCCATTATTTTTCTCTTGTCTTTTTTTCCTCCTTGAATAAACTTTTATTGAAAGATAAGCAGTTAAACCTGACCTCTAAAATAGATAAATGTACTATGTTCTCTTTTTGTTCATTTTAGTGTCTCTGAAAAAGTCAACTGATGAGCCTCGAGAGTGAAAGTATAAACAATGTTTTTCTCCATCTCACGATTAAAATTGGCTCTCAGTAGTATTTAGTTACAATATCAATAAATTCAAACATTATTCGACTCCTTCTTCCTTGGATTGAAATAAACTAGCATTGGTTGAAGTAAACATAGATTTTTTAAAAATGATCAATTATATTTGAGGGATTGTAGGTAGTTTTATTATAAAGTTTTTTTCTATGGTATTTAAACACCATAGCATTATCTTTTGAGTGACGCAAGGAGATGGCTGAAGTTCACTGCAACCTGTGTATGTTGTCTTGGATCACAAAACATGCTGATGGTCTATGACTGGTTTCAATGACTGAAGGATATAGGGAGTAAGCAGGTAGACTGAATTAAGTGTGTGTGTGTTTGGGTCTTATGTGTGTGTGTGAATTAGTTAAATTAGAATAGAAGGAATTTAAGAGTGGGAGAAAGAAGGAAAACAAGATAAAATGGCACACAAATCCAAATGCTGTAAAATACTGTGTCCTGATTTTAGTCAGAATCCAAAGGAGCACACTTCATGTCTTTCTTTTTTCTCCCTTTGCTTATCCTGCATCTTCCATTCCACTAGACGTGGTTTAAATCTGTCAGGTATTATGACATCTCATGTAAACTATATATTTTTTCCTCTAGTTTTATTTCCATATGAGGTCTATGTAACTGGAAAAATCTGTAGGCCAATAGTATAACCCACAGCATAAGAATATTTCTAAATAATAATAAGATTTATTACAGCAAATTTCAACAGCCATTTTCCTGAATTGATACTTTATAGCTCAGTCTTAAAACATCTATCTATTTTGCCAAGGAGACAAGGGCTAATTGTCTTCTTGCTCTTTTTCTAAAAAGGTGTGTAGGAAAGAGACAGGAAATGGCTGGAATACACATCCACTATATAAATGGGCACAAACAAACATAATATTTTGAAATTACCTCTGCGAATTTTTGTGAAAACCACATGAGATTATCTTTATTTCTTATTTTGGATATTCATCATCTTTTAGAATCCAAAAAATCTGACAGCAAAAGGAAGTACTTTTTTCAAGATAGCTCCCTGAGATTGTAGGAAACATTTCCTCTCAGGATAACCTGAGTGACCCGATCACTTCCCAGCTGGAGGCTGGCAGGGCTGCAGCACACTGGGGCACTTTTAGGGTGTCAGGCAATCTCCAGGTCCTTGAGTTGACCAGGAAATATTTCAAGGATGAATCAGAGTGAGAATAAAGCAAGTATTACTCAGGTAGAGAAAAATAAAGAGGCTAGGGTGCAGGTGCTAGTGAAAGAAGTGAAAAGTGTGTCTAAGTGGACATGGGCCAACTAGAAAGTGAGCTGTTCGCTTATGGCCAGTTAGTCCTTGGGATTTTATGTATTTACAAGGTGGGAGAGGGGTGTCTCCAAGTTTTGTGGTGCCAAATTCTGACTCCGCCTCCCTGTTGGGAAGGCACCTTGTTCCTAACACGGTCCACTACGAAAGTGTCGCGGTGTCTGTTTCCTGCCTACCTGTGGTGTCGGGCTTTATTATAATGATGGTATAAGGAGCTGGTCAATTTTTCCTCCATCTTGGAAAGATCTGCTTTTAGCCCATCCTTGTTGTTGACGATTACAACCACCACAGGGTTTTCCCACCATAAATGGCTTCCTCTTTGAGAATGCCCAGAGGTAGGGACTCTGGTGAGAGGATGTTGGCTCCTTCTTCCTCATTCTGTGTGTTAGGATTTTTCCCTAACTGCTTTCTCCCTGCCTCACTACAACCATAAATCTGGATTTTAGAGCTGAATGATGTCTCATGAACCATCCAGATTTGCACCCATTTTATAGATAGGCTTACTGAGTCATAGACATAATAACTTGCCTAATTTTATGTAGCAAGTTAATAAACAGTTCTGAATAAGGACTAATTTAAATATACTTGAAATCTCATATTTTAGAAAAATCTAGCCATTTTGAGGGAAAAAAATGAGAACTAATTTTTTGAATAAAAGACAACATGCTGTTCTACTTTGACTCATCTAGCTGTTAACTGTGAAAAGCACCAGAATGTTTAAACTTCAGCCCCTGAGTCTTGGCTAAGACAGAATTCAGAGCCAAGACTCAAATACAAGCAAAAGTTTATTTAGAAAGTCACAGAGGTAGAAGAAGTGAGCCACGGAAGAAGTGAGCCAGCTGGGCTGTGTGGGCTCAGGCAACAAGTTACAGAGGCAAGAGAAGGGCCTTTGGAGCTTAGGAGAAAGGAAACAAAGGCAAGTGCCTTGAAGGAAGAAAAGGGAAGGAAAGGCATGGGTGAGAAAGAGAGCCCAGTTCTTTGCCTTGAGGGTTTTTATCTGGAGGTAGAACTTCAAAAGAATATTCATCAGCCTTCCAGGGGTGTCTTTTCAGTGTCATGGTCTCTACTGACTGGTTGGCCCCAAGTTGATCATTAATCAATGCAGCTGGACCTGATGTTAGCCATGGCATCACCCCACCTGGCCTTGCTGCTTTTCTAGGTCTGGACATAAAAGAGATTTGAGGCCTAGATGTTATCTCTAGGGCCTAATGCTTAAGGAAGTGGTTATGCAAGGGAGTCATGTAAGGCTATTTTCTGGCCCTCTTGTTCCTTTTTTAAAGGGGTCTACCACATGACTAGCAAATTGCCATGGGAGGAAAGGTCAGAGGAAGGTCTGAACTACATGAGCAACAATATGAAAGATCAGGGAGTGTATATGGCATCACTAGCAATATGCTAGGGGGGAAAAGGTCGCCCTAGTGGTGAGGTCCCATCTAACAACTATCTATTGCTAGGCACCTGGGGCTTTCTGCCCTGGAAACTTCTGTACCTGGCTTATCGTTCCTACTCTGCTTATGTCTGTCTAATTGCCTACTATAGCATAATGACAGAACAGCCCAACTATTCTTTTTGCATCTAAGTGAAGTGCGGCTTTCTGATAATCCAGTGTTTTCACCTGTACCCCTCCAACACGGTCTTTATGGTGAATGTCACCTCACAGCTGAAGCAAGTTTATGGGGCACTGCAGGTACCCGGGAGCTCTTTGTTCAGTAGAGAACCAGAGAACATCAGTCTCAGGAACTGTGAATCCACCAGCTTTCATCAGTCTGAAATGCATTTTAAATCAATGTCAGGCTGGCTGCAAAATTTATGTCGCCAACTTCATAGTAACTCCAGATGTCCCACAGCCCTGTGAGTACCTATGCCAATTACATATGCTAAAACATAAGAAACTAACAAAAACAATGATTTTATGCCATGTTTGAGAAAAGAGATGATAACTCAGAATCAACATTGCAGAATCAAAAATAGTGATTCTAATTAGTGTCTCAGAGAGAGAAAGCCTTCTTGCCATATTATCATGGATGTAAAGAAAATACATATAGAAGCTTTATGTGCTATATATACAAAAGTAAAACTATTAACATTATGGTGTCTTATGTAGAGTATGCTGAAAATCTTTCATTTTCTTTTGTCTGGTTTTCCTGATGCCATCTTTTTTCACATCTGAGTTTGGTCAGTTACTATGTCAACCATTAGTATATCGAAAATGTTATCGTGCACAAATAAAATGATTTCGCTGTTAGGTCTCAGATTCTACACAGGATTCTTTAATTATTAGTTAAAAAGTTTTGATTGTTTTCCATATTGAAACAAGTCTCTTTAGTACTTTAGAACTCAAATATTTGTGTATTTTAACTTCATGTCACTAAATGTAGTCACTAGAGTTGGTGCAGTTTTTTAGTCATTACTTGTCTGATGGGTGATTATGTAACTGGAAATGGTGAAGAAGTGCATGGAATAGTGTTTATCAGCTGCTTGTCTGCATGTACAATTTTTCTGAGTGTGGTTTTGCTACACTGACAAATTTGAATACAAGTTGATTGCCCGATAATGTCCATTGCCTAATTGACATGGCTGGGAAAGTCGTAGACAATTTGGTTATGTTGGAAGATATTTTAATAGTGTCTAAAGTAGAGGAGAAAATAAGTGCTATTTCTAACCAGAAGAGAGGATAAGGGAAAATAATAAATAAAAAAATTAAGAAGAATAAGAAAATATGACTTTCTGAGGAAGGGAGTAGAAAGCAACTTTTAACATATCTCTGTCAATTTTTTGGAAAACAAGGGAGGGGGATTGAGGAACAAATTTTATGGAAAACAGAGAAGCACCCTGCAGGTCCTGGAACCAGAATTTCTGAGCTTAAAGTTTAATATTTTCTGCTGTGGGAACAATGGCAAACCACTTAATCTTAGTCTCAGTTATTAGCTCTGAAATGGGGCTAATAATAGCACCTATCTCATAGATCCACTTGAAAAATTCCATGAGATAAACCATGGCCTGATCCTTAGTCCAGGCAAGCTCCTCTCTAAATGTGAGCTGTTATTAAACTCAAGGTGCATTGTGGTTATATGTGCAGGAGCTTAAGAAAAACTGTAAAGCCAGAGCACAAGAATATAAAATTAATTGTGCTGATAAAAGGGATTTGATAAGACAAATATATGCTACTATGGCTACAATGTATACTTGCTAGAAATAGCTTTGAATGAGTGTGAGATTAGAACAGCCAATTTTAAGTTAGAAGAAAAGTAGAGTTATTATCTTTTAGGTCCAAGTAGAATTGCCTAGTCAATTTCATACACACTGCAAGACTGCATGCTTGACTTGCTTTGCCTGCCTCTGTTTGAAGGGGGAGATGAGAATCTAGTAGAAGGTGACTTGGCAGACAGAAGGGCACAATCTTATTCTCGTTGTCTTCTGAGATCCTGGTGAGCTGTGGAAGTTGCTGGGAAGGGGACACAAGTTTATATCCATTCTTCCTTGGCCAGAAAAATCATGAAGCCATGATTCATTACCAGAGTAGAATTATCCTAAAGGGAATTTTGGGTCCCTTTACTTTGGTGGTTAAACCGTTTGGTAGATACTAAGTGCTAATGTATTTGCAGATGCATTTATAATGGTGATAGAAGAGCAGGCTTCTTTATGAGTTGCAGTTTCTATAACGTTAAAATTGTTATAACTTTCTCACTGGCAAGTTATAAGAAATAAAAGATATCACTTACAAAAAAATTACCTAAAACAATGTTTAGTACAGAGTAGTTGTGCTATAATCATTAATTCCCTTTCCTTTACCTATTTCTTCCACTATTCCTTTAGATGCGAAATCTAGTTGACAGAATGATCACTTGTCATTTATTTATCTTGTCTACTAAGCTGCTAAGCTATTGCTTTTCTATGAACATTGTACATTTCCCTTTTCTGTTTTCTTGGTTTTTAATAGATTCTCTTTTCATTTTCCTTCTGTGCTCAGTATCTTCTGTTGACTACTCTACATTAATTTCCCTCCCCCCAACTTTGCTCTGCTTATCAGTGGACTGACTCAGTGGTCTGTGCTTTCTGGCTCCTGCATGTGTTCGATAAAAGGAGAAAGGGGAAACAGTGAGTATGAGGAATTTATTTCCCTTGCTCCTTTCCTATAGGGTCCCCAAGGGCTGGCTGCATCAGGTCAGGAGGTCCTCTCCACATAGTTCTGTCACCTCATTTGGGTAACACCTCCTTGCCACTTCCATCAGACCTAGGTGTTGCTTCCCACTGGTACCACACCAAGATCTTTATAAATGTTTCCCTTTGAAACTCTTCTCTAATTACCCATTTGAACACGCTGTCTCCAGGTGGTATGTATGGAAGGACACACTGTGCACTGCCTCTTCACTTGTATTCTATGACTCTTGATCTTATTTCTTTATATTAATAAGAGCACCTATCTTACATCTAGAAAGTTTCAAATTTATAAGAAAATCAAAGCACATTTAAATAATACATACCTCAGTAGAGAACACTCTGGCTTCCAAGTTTCACCGGTCTAATTATTAGGTGCCTGAATAGGTGAGTTATAATCTGTAAATGCATTTTTTATCTATTACTAATATAAACTGGAACCTGACTAACAACATAATGTATATTTTGGAATTTGATATAAAATGGTTTCCTTACAAGATCCCTTGTTCACAATGGAGAGGTTTATCGTCAATGGACTTTATAAATAAGATGCTCTCAGGTACGTACTTTTAGGATAAACTTATATTGAAGTTTCATGCTCTGTATGTATTTGTTTAACTATATATTTATATTGCTAAACCAAGCATTAGATAAAAGGTTAGGTTATTTTAGTAAGTTCTAAATGGAAGTTGCTATTGTTGTAATTTTTTTATTACTTAAAATTCCAAAAATCTGAATTCAGCACCTAAGTAGGAATGCATTAAAGAACATTAAACATACAAAGGAAGAAAGTTTATTAGAAATTAAATTTCCCCTCTAATTAGATCTGGTGTTCACATCTGAGGAAAATGAAATGGCCTTTAGCAAATACTTTCTAAGCATGGTTTTTGTATAAGGAGAGGTAGGTGACATAATGATCAATTATGAGGCTGACATGCTCTTTTCTTTTATCTTTGGCCGCTCAGTTAAAATTCAAAGTGCTGTGTTATACTATCGCATATCTGTTAGGAGTCCTATTAGGTATGTATTTTATTTGCTAATTAGTGTTGGGAGTTACTCAGTTTGTAGCCAATAAAGCACGAGGAATGGATTGGAGAGATATCTGACATACACTGACGTGTACAGTCACAAGGCAAAAACGAAAATTATTGTATTTTCTATGTTATAGAGTTTTTAAAAATTTCTCTGATTTGTATGCATTCTGTAAGAAAGATAAATGTTAGAATTTTTTGAGAAAAAGAGCTGGAGTTTATTGTTCTAGGGGTTTTTTCTTAGTGAGAGAAAGAAGACTACATTTAAAAATAATGTGAATAACCATGTGTTACTAAACAGGTTTGCAAACTGGACCACTTGTGGTGCAGTTAAAACAGAATATTCAAGTTATAACAGAATTTGATATTCTGGCATACAAAGAACTGTACATCCTTGCTTGTATGATCCCAAATAACATCAATAAAATACACTTAGGTAAAATTCCACAAAGGGTATCTAAATGCTATTTTTTCTAAGTATAGTATTGCATATGTAATCTGATATTTGTGTTAATTAATTTATATTAAATTAACGTAGCATATATATAGAGCACACACATGTCCTATTTATTGGTTTATTCAGCAAATATTTATTGAGAATGTCCAACGCTCTGGGCACTAAGCTGCAACAGTAAGCTCAACATGGTCCCTGCCCCCATAGACATTGCGGATTAAGCATTCGCTGTAGAGGTGAGTAATTTTCTACAACAAAAACAACCATTTAGGACTATTTAAAGACAGAAATAAGAAAATAAAAACCATTATTAATCAAGGTCTTTTTAAAAGAGCGTACTGCCTCAAGTTTAGAAGAACTAATCTCAAATAAATTTAAAACCAGGTCTCAGAGTATCTTTTTTTCATTCCTATTTTGAATAAATATGGTTTTTCCCTATTTATAAAAGTTAAACTTCTCTTTTCTTCTGATCTTTAATTTATAATTTTTTAAATAGACTTCGGCTGCACGGTTATGTTATTGCCAACTACAATATTACATATTTTAACCTTATTTAGATGTCTTTAAAAAATATCTTTGCAGTATTTCATTTCCACACATATCTTTATGTTTTCTAGGAATGATGACTTTTTATGTTGCCAGAAAAGGTGGTTTTATTTTCTAAACACCATTCGCTGATTGCTAGATGTGTATATTATGTATCGTTTCCAGATTAAAAAACAAGGAATTGATTGAGTAGTCCACTGCACTGGTATATGTGCAGGAGATGCCCACAGAGGATCTGAACAAGAGTGCATAGTGACGAGTTTGCAGAGGGGGCTTCAGGGGTTCTGCTGACCTCCCAAGACAGTGTCAAAGAGCTTATTAATTTTACAACCATTATAAAAATAAATAAGAAAAAATCACAGAAATATAACAATTATTATAATGTTATAATAATAATAAAGAAAATAAGTTATTAATGGCACAATAAAATTGAAATATGGTAGGAAATGTAATAGAACGAGAAACGATATAGCCCATAACCATACATTTAAAAATGCATTAAATTGCAACTGTTCCCAGCATGGTCACCCTAGTTGAATATCATGAAATGGCTAATGGTTCACTTGATACTTCCCCAAGTTTAGAGAGCAGCAGGGGTAGAAAAATTCACTTGTCATTTGAACCCTTATGAATGACTAAGAGAATTACACTCTCCTCCACATTCACCAGGCAAAGGCAGGAAGAGTGGGAGGCACGTGGTAGAGGCCTGTGATACCCAACACAAGAATTGAAAGATGTACAGCTGTCGGTGGAGGAAGAGAATGTTGTCCTTTAGTGTGGGCAGGGAAACAGTATCTTCTGGAAGGGAAGGCAAGATCCTGGCAGGAAGGAATTTCAGATCATATAATACTGAAATTACTGATCCTGAAAATAGTACGGAAGTAGCTGTGAGTCTTCATAGAGTCTGTGCTCTGCAATAGTCAGTCCGATGTTGGTTCTTCCCAGCCCTCGTGGATACGTTTGCAAAACCACAGTGCCACAAGCAGCGTTTGATTATTAAGCGTGGTTGTGCTTAACCACTCACAAGTAAGTCAGAACAGACCTTCTCTAATATAATTTTGCTTCACTAACTGGCAAGATGGTTTTGAAAATTTTTAATTGCAAAAACATGTTATAGGATATGTTGGATAAAAACTTTAGCAGAATTTTCAAAGAGACTTTAAAAGATTAAATTGTAAAAGAAGAGAGAGTAAAGTTACTAGTAGGGATTAAAAACTGCTTATAGAAGAAAAAACAAGAATTAGAATCTATGAGCCTTTTTTTTCATAGATGAAAGGTAAATGGATACCTCAAAGACTATACATGAGTAGAGTGTTTCATATCTTTATGACCTGGAGTGGGGACATGCAGAGGGGGAGAGAAGGATGGGGAGAGAGAGGGATAAATTGCACAGTCTGTTAGTGGTATAAAATTATTTTGATTGAGAATTAGTAACAACCCAGAACCCAATTTTGTACATACAAATATTTTTGAAATTCTTAAAATATGTAAAGATCCTTATTAAAAATATATAAAGATTTCCAGTAATATGTTTAAAAATCCTTGAGAGTGCATACACATAAGAATAATTTTTATTGCTTCCTCATTCAGTAGTTGTATTATATTCAACCTCAAATAGGACAAAATTGTAGTCACTGGCCAAAAAATTTTTATAAAGTTTGTGAGGTGCAGAAATCCTTGGAATGTATTTCACTGTATGCTTTAAATGCAATATATCAAGCATTAGTGAGGAGAAATTATAACCCTATAAACTTCCAATTTTAAAATGAGTTATCCATATATTAAGTGCTGATGGTGTAAGTTAAAAGTACATAAAGAGAGCTTAAATATATGAGTGGGGCACAGAATGAGTACTCTTATTTTCCATTTTTTTCTGGCCACTCTCAGGCATATTAGAGATCAATTAACTTCCTAATATATTAATAAAAATGGTTTCTCACCTGAATGTGCTCAAATGAAAGTCTAAAAATAGCCCATTCAAGACTGTAGTGCTTTCTCTTTGCTTCAACTCACAATTTATTGCTGAACTCAAGCTATACTCTATCTGGGTGCAATTACTGTATACTTTCTTCAAGGATGTAACCTTTGCATATCTTTTTTTTTTTTTTTAAATAAGGAGTTGTTTTTGTGATTATGTACCTTGTGATGTAGGTGACTTCATCCTGAAACTTATAATAAAAAAACCTGTACAATGTACTGGACATTTAAGCCTTGAGGCAACATGCAGTGTTAAATGTGCTGGAATACAGAAGAATCATTTGCTAAATGTGAGCTCTGCGATATTCACCACATGCCAGATCTAAGTTCTGAGACTAAAGAACATGCATCCATTACAAAAACAAAATAGGTGATAATGGACTAAAATTATGGAATCCTCAAATTAAACAGTGTTGAAGAAATTCTCTAATTTGTGACTGCTTGGACATTTCTGACAGCTATTATAGAAGAGTAACTTGGGGAAAACATTTGACATTCTTTGCAAATATAAATTTTAAAAAAAGGAGAAAGAAGAAGAAAACTGGAAGAAGAAAAGCTGGAGTGTAGTACTTTTTAAAATGTACGTTTAGGAGCTAAGCCTTGTCAGTTTTTATTGTTTAATAAGATTGAAGGAATAGGTGGCAAGTACACATGATAAAGAGACTATATCCTGGATACAATCCTAACAGCCTTCAAAGTGTTCATCTTTTTTTATGATATCCTCTTTTTCTTCCTTGACACGCTCTACAGGATTTAGAACCTACATCCTGGTGGCATCCAGATAAATATCTTCAGCCCCAATGTCTCTTAGAAGTTCCAGACTTGAATTTCCAAATGTTTACTGGACATACATGCTGAGATACTTATTTTTTACAACAAACCCAACCTGTTTGTTGCTTTCATTTTTTTCTATTTCAAAGCTACCTCTGTTCATTATCTTAATTGATGCACCAATAAACACCCAATTATCCAGCTAAAAGTATCAAAGTCAAGCTTAACCCCTCTCCTTTATAGCTCTCTAAATCTAATCCTCCAGCATATATTTTCAATTATATGTTCATAAAAAAAATACTAAGCCCACTCCTTCTCTTTTTTCCTTTTTCATTTATTTTTCTAGATTATTACCATAGTTTCCATAACTCTATTATATTTCTTCCTGTTTTCATCTGTGTTCCATGTAACTCCCAGTAGTATTTCTTAAACAGATATATCCATGTTTCCACCATTTTTTTTGCAAAAACTTTTCATGCTTCTCAAATTTTAAAGAAGTTGCCTATACTTTTCAGCTTGTACCTAAACTCCAGGAACATTGAATTAGTGGTTATTTTATGAGAAAGCCATGATCTTGTGCCTCATTACCTTGCTCTACAAATTCCCTCTGCATAAAATTACCTTTCGTCCAATCTCTTCTTATGAAACTTGTAAAATGACTGGTTATTCTTTAATTCCCAAATGAAATACCATCTCTTTGGTCAGACTTTTCCTGACACTCTCTTGCAGAGTTATTCTTCTGTGTTTACTTAATTTGTTTAATACCTCTATTAGAAACATGTATCAAATTGTATTAAAAGCTATTTTTGTTTGTTTGATTGATTCAGTTTATATCCTTCTCTGCTTCATTATTTCTCTTTGATTTATTCTTTTAATCCCATTCTTTGCCTTTTGAGAGGCTATGAGATCCTTTAAGTCAAAGACCTTTGTCTAACTAGTGCCAAGCAGAGAGTTAAACATGTAGCAGGGTCTCAGTTAAGATACAATGAATGAACCAAATAATCTTAGAATGGGAGGCTGACATAAAAATAGGAAAGAGAGATTTAAGCATCTACTGCATACTATGGAAAATAAATTGTTAAATAAGGATAAATTAAATTATTTCTTACAGAAGCTGACGTTCAGCTAAGATTAGAAACCTTCATTATGTGACCAATTGGCGAATTTAGAGCTGGGGTTTAAGTGTGGCAGAACAGCAAGAGAGAAAAGAGAATTTAATCTTATAATGACAATGGTGTAGTCAGAGTGATTGTCCATGAGATCAAATTAACCATAGTGAGCATTCACCACTAGCAAAGTGAGCATAAGATTCTGGCAAAGTGGCAGCATCATGGGAAATCCAGTCCTTTATGTAGGCGGAGGGGTGGAGGTAATATTCTAGGAAAAGAGTCACGCAATTACAAATTTCTTGGCAAACAAATGGGGATATTAGTAAAATTGGTGGCAGGAAGCCAGAGAAAAATATAGTTTGAATTTGGATTTTTGAAGGTCAGACTGAGTAAATTAATAGGTGGATGGGAACAGCAGGAAGTATAATTCAAAGGGAAAGAATGGGCTCTAGGATTCAATTGGAAATAAATGTTGCTGCTTCCTTGCTTTATCATTTTTTTCACTACTGAACTTTTCCCATTAGCATAAAAATATTTTTCTCATAAGAAATTTATATTCTTTTTATTAACTTAACTCTTTATGTACCCATCCATTTCTTTACTTTTATAGAAACACTCCTTGAAAAATTATATTCATTCTTTCTAATTCTTTTTTCATTGTCTCTTGATCCCACGATTTTGTTCCCTTGACATCATCGAAACTCATCTTTTCAGGTTCACCAAAGACCTTTAAGTTACTAAATCTAACTTATACGTCGTGGAGCTTTTTTTAACTAACTTATTTGACAGAGTTGCATTTCATGTGGTCGATCACTTGAAGATATTGAATACTCTGTTTCTTTAAATGTGTTTTCCATTTGACTTCCAAGACACCACATTCCCTTGGTTGTCCTTCAACCTCACTGACTGCTCCTTCCCGGCCTCCTGTGTTTTTTGCTGATATCTATTGTAAATCTGTGAACTTGCTGGGGATCAGTCCTTGGATATGTTCTCTCTCTTTGATAAAACTAAGCTCACTTCATAAAATATTTTATCTATTCCTGCGGCCCCAATTGCTATCTATCACTGATAACTGCTGAGTGTATGATTTTAGTCTTTTCACTCTAGACTCAACTGTGTACTTTACATCTCAACTTGGAGGGGCAGCTGGCACTTCACACTTAATACATCCAAAACCACATTTCTGATCTTGCTTTTCAGCCTACTTGTTGTAATAGTTCTCATGTTATTTAATTGGACTTCCAGTTTCAGTTGCTTAAGCTAAAGTTTTTGAATATTCCTTGACTCATTTTTTTTTCCTCAGAACCCACATTTAATTTGACAGTGAAATCTATTGACTAATTTCCAGATAAACCTCAAATTTGACACTTTTTGCCACCTCACTACTCCTTTTCTGATCAAAGCCGCAAACATCTGCCATCTGATATGTCACAATAACCATATAAATGGTTTCTTGGCTCATTTCAAGCTATTTTCAGTATCACAGCCAGACAAACCTATGTAAATGACAACCAGAAAACTTAATATTCCTGTGCCCCAACGCTTCAAATAGCACTTTGTCTGTCTCTCTCGTTCTCTGAGTCTAATTATTATGACTCTCACCCTCTCACTGTGCTTTTACCTAGCTAGCCACACTGACCTTCCTAGTTCCTCTAGCATACTAGGCAAACTCCTGCTTCAAAACATTTGCACCTGGATTTTTCTCTGCCTTGGATATTCTTGCCCAAGATATCAAAATAATTTGCTGCCTGTCTTTCCTCAAATCTGTCCATATGTCATCTTCACAGTTAGGCATTCCCTGGCTACCTGATCTACAATTCTAAAACCTCTCTTCTCTTCTCTTCTTTTTTCCTGTCTTATTGTTTCCTTTAGCACTTCTCTTCAACAAGCACTTAACAGGACTTTCTATGAATGAGCAAGACATGGTTTTAGGCACTGATGAAATATTTACTTATTAAAGATGAAAACAACAATGAAATTCGGGTTGTATAAAGCTTATAAATCTATAATTAAGTCCGTTTTGAACCTAGTGGGCTGGAGGAGAATATGAGAAAATCATGTGTGGATCTCCTGCAGCGTCTGTGAATAGAGAGCTTGCTCAGATGTAAGTTAGAGCTGGAGCCTGAGCGCTGGGGGTCGTGGCAGAGACTGCCATGTACTCATTACAACACCTTTCCACGTCCCCCACAACAGACCCTGATTTCACACTTCTGCCTTCCTTCCAGTTGGGGGTAACAGTACCACTGAGTCTGGACCAATGCAATGTAGCCTCAAAATGACGGGTGCAGATTACAAGCTAGGTCTAACACAACCACCACCAAAAACCCAAAACAAAACCAAAAGGCAATATAAAATTCCTGCTTCATACTTTGTACCCAATTTCCTCCCATATCAATTAGCCAGAACACAGAGGATCTAGTGAAGGATTTTGAGGTCTTCATGGATGGAATGGGCCAATTGTAGGAAAGCTGGCCCAGAGACATGGCTGACCAGTGGGACCATTGCCTGAGCAATCCAAAATAGTAGGGGCTTGGTCTTCAATGAATAACACAGGAATTACCGTATAAAAAGGATCATTGAAACTAGTAATTTAAATCATGAAAATCTCAGAAGAATGAAGAATAATAAAACAAAACAAAACTGAGGGCACTGTCATAAGAAACAAACAGGAATATACAAGATAAAAATTTAATTGAAGAGAGAACAATAGAAAAAACAAACAAAAACCCAAGGTTGTTTATCAAAGCAGAAAAGTATCTCCAGAAAAGAATAGGCTAAGATCAGTCAGAAAATGTCATTTGGAATTACTACAAAGAGCTATTGCTAAATTAGCAAAACATAATTGGTAGAAATTTATTTAGAACCAGAGTTGTGTGAGAATTTTTGAAGAGGAAAGCACAAGGGCCAATATGAAGAGGTTAATTGAAGAAACTAGGAGGAGGCCTGTGGGATTAAATTAGCATAGAAAGTGGAAAGGAATAATTTTTATAGTTCACATAAATGGAGTAAATTAAGAGAGAGGGAGAAAAACTTTCTTTGAAGGGAAAGATGAGAGAACAGAGAACCATCCAGACACAAAACATCTTCTATGTCTAATTTCTTCATGGTAATAAAGAAGCTGTGTTCTGACTGAACTTGGGAATGGAAAACACCACTAAGATGGATTATTATGAATTGGAGCTGTGCTGTAAAATGATCATGAGAGACTTCTAAAATCTTGATGAGACCTCTGGCAGTATCCAATTACAAACAGAAATGTGGAATCAGGGAAGAAGGAAAATTGATGTGTGCCATAATACATTTTGAGGCTACTTAAAATACACCCATTTCTTCCAATTCTAATTAGACAAATACTTTGACTTGGGTAGCTATACAGCCCAAGTTTCATTGTGTAAAAAACTGTGGACAAATAGCATGAAAGACATTTTCTTTTTTGTCACATGAAATGTCCAACAAATGACAGTGATAAAATAGATTTTTAATCCAATGCCCTCTTATTCAAGTATAATAAGCCAGTGCACAGTTAACTTCCCATGTTCGTGATTTATTGTTCTATTTTTCTTCTTGGAAGACATCTTTAAGAGGCTCCTAGTGAAATTAAAAAAAAAATCACATATGTAGTGACAGAAAGGTAGAACCAGACACATTTGGCCTCTCTAAGCCTTAGTTTATCCCATGTAGATTCACTAATCACCAAGGTCCATTTAAGTTTTAAAAAAATTCTAGCATTCTAGAGATATAGCACTTTCCATTGATTCAAACTTATAGGAAATATTATGCAATCAGACAAAGACAAGGAAGCAAGCGGCCATTCTTTGATGGCAGAGGAAGGAAGTATGCTATAGTGTATTTCTTAGACCAAGGTAAGCATGAGCATTGGAAAAGTCCCTTTCACCTCTGTTCCTCCTGACAAGGACTAAAGGTTACTTCCCTCGCATCTTAAAATGCCTAGCAACAACCTAAATGCTAATCCAGATTCTGAAAATATTATTCTGTTTCTCTGGTTAATACTAAATGACATTTTTAAAAAATGCTGTACAGATGAAAGATACAAGTTCTTTGTTTATAGACAACAATCAATAGGATAAATGCTGTCCCATTTGTTTTCTAAGCAACCCCCTCAGTGGCCTGAGTGATTGTACAATTTGTGCAAATTTGAGATGATACAGTTTGTGCAAGCTTGAATACCATAACTCATGACATTGTAAATACCAGTACTGTTTGGTGTTTCTAATGCAGCACAATGTCTATGGAAAGCCTAATAAAATTTCCAGTAATGTTTTGCACGGTGTAAGGATTTTTTTGGAAACTAACTCTTCTTTTGTCGTAAACTAGCTCTGCCAATTTCAAGACTTACGTGTGTTGTTATAGTGGTCACACTATCTTAGTGCAAACTAGAATTCTAATTGTAATCAGTTAACATAGCTATTGCAAAGCCTTTAAGAAAAATATTGTTTAACCTAAACAAAATATTGTTTGACCTTAACAATTTTGTTAGGAAATTCTGTAACAATCAGCACTAGCAATCCTGTAATTTATTAAATAGAAATCTCACGTGAGTTGGCTTAGCAATAAAAAGTATGTCAAGTCAGGGAAAACTGCAAAGGGGGTGACTTCAGCCTTGATCACCTTCTTTTATTCTTTTTGTGGTTTTGAAAAAATGAAATACATCCTGGTAGGGAGCAGATCAAAAGGTTAGAGATTGGAGATAACATCATTCTCTTTCCTGATTAATCTATGAGGGCAATTAAATGAGAGCTATAAAGCAGAATTTTCTTTTTCTCTTTTTCGGTGGAAAAATATGGCATGTTATATAATCGCAATCCTTTTGAATGCCATTTTACACGTTGAGATGCCTAAGGTCTCTTACTAATTGGGATACCTTTGCTTGGGACTCATGTTGGGATGACATATCTCGCCGAGGGGACCTTGTAGGGTGTAAGGCAGGCAGGAAGATACTTTTTACACTTTTATAAATTCTCTCTGCATTTTAAGTTTTGCAGAGGTCAATTAACTCCTCCATCTATTATTAAGCATTGGCATCTATTTGTGAATTGTGCTTCATATCTGACATTAGAGATCATGTGCAAAGCAGGGGCTGCCTGACTGATTCGTGGGTCTGTCTTTTGGCCTGGTGTTGTGGACGGGGGACCCAATGGGCAGGACATGGGAATTTTTGTTCAGCTGAAAAAAAACTCAATCTAGATATGCAGAGGGTGGAAAAACATTGGTTTGGATTTAGGAGACCTGGATTCCGATCTTATATCCATTATGTATAAGCTAGACAAGTCACTTCATCTACCTGTCCCTTGGTTTTCTCATTTGCAAAATAAGGATTTATTCCTTAGGATTGTTATGAAGGCTAAAGGAGGAACTTTATAGAAATGTATTTACTACCATACTCTCATTCAGAAAGAGCTCAGCCTGAAACCTGAGGAAGTTCAGTGAACTTCCGTTTTCTAAGGAAGATGTAAAGATCAGGCTCTGCTAAAACAAAGGCAGAGTTAGTGTGCCAGCAGTGGACCAGGCTATACAGCTGGAGAAAGTATGGTCTCACGGAGATGGATGGGAAAGGCTGAGGCCAAAGGGGAAGCTGTAAACAGATTTTGGGGTCTAACAAGGCAAGGTTATTCAATGATTGTAAATTCAAGCCAGGCTGTAGGACAGAGTTAATAGGAAACAAGAGGGTATTGGCTAGGAACCTGGGTACAGATTATCACCGGCTCCGATGTGTTGGATTTATAAAGATGGGAGGTATCACTTGTCATTGAGGATGAAGACTTTCTATCCTTTGCTCTGGTTATGAACAGCTCTCCCGGGACTGTGAGAGTTTAAGGCTAATGGATTTCGGCCATGTCAAGAGAGATGGGGTCAGGCCAGCACCGACAATGACAGTAAAGGGATGTGTACTCTGTGGGTTTCCCAGTTCACGCAGGCTCAGCTTGGTTCTCCAGGTTTGTATGGATCTTATGTAACAGTTTTCTGAATTGGTGGGAGAAGCAGGGGTACTAATTTGGAATTAGAAGCAAGTGACCTCAGGGGATGTCTCAGCAGAACTTCCTCTTAACCCCGGTGTTAAGTGGTGATTAGCCACATCTCAGGTAACAGTTTGGCCTAAAGCTTAAAACTACACATGGGATTCAGAGTCAGAAAAAGCTGATTTCAAGTACAGATTCTATCATTTATTAGGTATAACCTTACTCAGTTCATTTGGGTCTTAGCAGTTAAATGGGGAGCTTAATCCTAACATAATTATTTGGATTGAGAGAGCCAATATTTGTGATGTTTGTGATTTTTCTGATACTTACTCTACATCAATAAGTATTAAATAATACAATTTGGGAAGCGGGACAAAAATGTAAGAAAAATGAATATCCACTTAAGTATCATCTTTTCTTTGGCTTCTATGAGTTATGCTTGGATAGGATGTGAACATTCCAAGAGATGGGATATGCTTTCTCCATTGTTCAATGTTTATTACTTAATGATGCATAGTATATCATCTAAACTATATTTCTATTTACCTTTGATAGCTCTGTGTACCAAGGACTATCATATCTATAAAGCCAAATTGTACCTGTCAGTGCCAACATTACTTAAATATATTTTTCAATGCAATTAATATTATTTATGAATGAAGAGATGGATTGGTAATAATGACAAGAGTGGGTTTTATGGATACATTTGCTCTCCTCCTTTCCTTTCTTCTATTAGAAGTTTTTTAAGCATTCCTATCAGCATGAAACAGGGAAGGATCCCCCTGGGCGCAGGGTAATCCTTGTGGATAAACGTTACATATCAAAAAATCTGTTGACTTATCATCTACTGACAGCCATCCACCTACCTTTCTCCCTACTGTGAGAATCACTGGCTGAATCATCAGAAATTGATTAATAATAAAAAAAATAGATTCCACTGGGGTGTAGGAAATAGACACTCAAACACATTGCAGTTGAGAATAAAATTGGTAATTTTTTTTTTTTTTCTGGAGGGGAGTATGGTATATTTAACAATTTAAAAATTTGGTTATGTTTTTACCTAGCAATTTCAAATTTATGAAATTATTCTAAAGAAACAATCAGATAAATGTGCAAATAGGTTTGTACAAGCATGTTCACTGCAGCATTGTTTATAATAATGAAAAATTATAAAATGTCAAAATGGTCAACAAGAGGGGCCCAGTTATGGTGATTTTATAGGACAAAATAATATGTATAATTTTTTTAAAGATTTTATTTATTCATTTTCAGAGAGAGGGGAAGAGAAGGAGAAAGAGAGGGAGAGAAACATCAATGTGTGGTTGCCTCTCATGTGCTCCCTACTGGGGAACTGGCCTGCAACCCAGGCATGTGCCCTGACTAGGAATTGAACTGGTGACTCTTTGGATCACAGCCCATTCTCAATCCACTGAGCCACACCAGCCAGGGCTAATATGTATAATTCTAAAATGTTATAAAAATGCAAAATGATACAGGAAAATATTCATAAAATAATGTCAAGTGAATAAAAGTAAGAGGGAAAACTATGTTTAGGCAACATTCTATTTTTCTGTTTTTGTAATAAGATATTTATGTTAGTATACTTAAAAAATACTTCAGGAATGTGTATCAAAAAGCATAAGAGTTGCATGAGTGTTATTATTAATGATTTTGTTTTCTTCCTAAGTTTTTTCTGTCATACAAAAACATGTTTGAATTGTGTAATCACTAAAGTAATAGCGATATTGAAAGCATACCACTGATCTAGCATTGTAATTGATATCAGTGAAGACTTTTATCTTTTGTTCATTGCTATATGCACAATACCTAGAAGAATATCTAATCATAGTAAATGCACAAAAACATCTGTTTAATGAATAAATGATCACTGTTCTATACTCTGAAACATTACCCAAGATCTAGCACCTTCTTAGGACAGTTGTGTTGAAATGAATAGGAGCTCAGAATAAGACCCAACTCACCAAAGGGTCCTAATGTATAGAACAATCCCAGAGAAAGTAGCATTTTAATGCTCTGAAATACCCCAATTCAATGCTCTAATGATTGATTTGATTTATATTATTTGTACAATTTAATGTGGGGTCCAAGTGTCAAAACAAACAAAAATAACAAATTGCTGTGCATAAAAAGTAGTTGCTCATTCATTTATTTATTCATTTGTTCAACAAAATTTAATACTTATTTTTATTGTATATTGTGGAAATTGCTAGGAATATAATAGCAAATATATAAGTACCTGGAGTTTATATTGGTATAGTGTTGATCACCCAGTATTTCCTGAATATACTTCATATGTTTATGGATTTTCTCCCCTTATGAGATCTCATCTGCAAGGTAGATGCCAGAAACTTAATTTTAAAACTCTCTTTACAACTGGGGCTCAAAAATTTGCCGTGCATTTCTGACATTAGGCATCCTGAGCAAGATTTTGATTAGTAAACATATTGCAAGAAGAAAAACGTCAATGCAGACCCTATTTTTCTGGTGAAGGTGACTGTGAGTAGCCAGTGTTGTATGGGTTCTGCTTGGACCTTGGAATTTAAATAGGCCGGGGAATCTGGAGTTACCAGCAACAATGGAAAACTGTGTCCTATTAACAAGATTTTCATTGTAATTTGGGTATTGTCTGGTTGGATAACCTCCAATGAATCTTTGGATTTCCCAGATATCCTGTGAGTGGCCTAATGTTGCCTCACAGTATGTTTCTCCTTGTAACAGGATTAGAACACAGGATAGAATACTTAGGATCTTGTCTTCTATGTCACCACGGCTCCCCACTCACCACAACCACACCAAATTGTGCCACCACCAAAATCTCACTTTCATATGTCCTACTCCTTAACCACCACCTCCGCCCCCCACAGGCCTCTTCTTCAAGTTCTCCTTGGTCCTATTTTTTCCACTGGTCCTTGTCACTGTCCTCACTTTCCCTTGGTGGGTTTATTTTGTGGTCCCCTATTATAAGAATTATTTTCATTCATTCTAACACATGTTAATGCTGACTAGTCTCACTTTATATTCAACACCCAGTATAATAAAAGGACCCATAGTGTGGCCCAGCTGGTCAAAATGACTGTTTGGTCAACCACAGCTTGATAGTTGAGACAATTTCTTACTGCATCCCTTTCCTCTCTTTTCCCATCTATAGAACGCCAAACAGATTGTCTATAAAGTTCTGCCATCGCACTTGTGTCTGCTCCTAAGTACGCTGCATTCCTGTACACTATAGTTGTGGAACTATTTGTCCCTGGAACACAAGGCTGCCCCATCTTTTTGCATCTAGGATTCCACCCCCTCTCACCTGCCAAAAAACATGAGAATTAGCCCCCCTCAATCCTACATTATCAATATTTTCATAGATCTTTTTCATCAACATAACATATTCTTAAATGTACCCTAAGTAATAATTTTTTATTGACCTTAATGCCCTCTCCAGTGTTATGACACATTTTCCTGCTATTTTCTATAGAAAACTTGTTCAGAATAGTCTTAAGTGCTCATAGTTTCCCCTTCCTTGTCTCTGCACTCACTCCAGGACAAGGTACCACCACCAGTTTTCACCTGGACCACTGCACCATGGTAGACTTTTCTACGCCTCCCTGTCTCCTCATGGACAATCCTGTATACTCTATTCAGAGCATCTAGGATGAACTTTTAGAAATAGAAGTAAAGTCAAGTCACATCTTGCTCATAATTTCCCAGTGCTTTCATCTTACTAAAATACAAGCTACAAGTCCTTGCCAGAGATTACAAGAGTCTGAGTTGGCACCAGGCTACATTTCTGACCTCATCTCCCATTTCTCTCATCCTTCCCCCCCCCCTCTGTTCCTCATCACTTCTTTAAACACTCTAGGTAAGCTCCAACCTCCAAGCTTGTGGTTTGCTGTTTTATCTTCTTTGAATACTTTCCCCCTAAGTAGTATGAGGTGGGGTGGGAGTTGTCTTCCAGCCCCAATGGCGATTGCTTACCTCCATTTTTCCCTTCAGAGAATTTATTGCATATGTGCTTCTTTTACTCCAACTAGAATATTATCTGAATGAGCAAAGGAATGTTGTTTTGATTACTGCTGTATCTCCAGTGCTTAGATGCATTCAATAAATATTTGTGGGCATTGAAAAAATATTTGTTGAGTGAGTGCCTGAGGTCCTTTGATAGAAAAGAGGCGGGAGTATCAAACTCTCTTTAGGAAGTTTTTCTCAGAGGAGATGACTCTGGAGTAAGTATTGAGTAATGGGACATAAGCCAGGCAACGAGGGGATGTGAGAAGAGAGGACATTGTGGAAGAGGGAGATGGTATGCTCAGAGGCATGGAGAAAGGTGTGTTCTAATTCTAAAGAGAAGAGTACTTCCTTTGTCGTTAGCACCTCAGAGAGGATGGAGTAAAGGGTGGGGCGGAGGCCTCAGAGATAAACTTGGAATGGTAGACACTATGATAAATATGTTAGGCTTTGTCTTCCAAAGTTTAGTGGTATAATTTTATGAATACTCTACTATTCTAAAGATTTTTTCCTATATTTTTCATGAGCTTATTTTATTGAATATTGGAAAGAAAATTAAACCACTCTATATTGCTGTGGATGAAATGGTGCAGAAATACAAATCCAATTGCCTAATTTATATCTTCCTTTCTGGAAAAACTTCTAATGCTTTTAGTATATTTCAGCCTCCATCAAGTGATATAGCCTTGTCTATAAACAATGACGTAAACTATGTTTATATGAAGTGACATATTAGAGATCAAATCATTCTTTATTATAGATGAACAGTGTTGGCTTGTGTCAATCCGACTCAAGAATAGTAAACAAATAGTGGTTTTTTTCATAAACAGCTATTCTTAATCCTTTTGACTGATAAAAGCCATGAATAATCTACACAGAAAACTAGGCAAATCATAAGTTTTAAATACAATTTTAGAAGATATTAGATGCTTTCGGGAATGGTGCAATGAGTGCAGTGCAAATAAATTGTGCCACACACTCTTCAAAGACAGTCAAGAAGCCGTTGAAAGTGATCCATGTTCTGGAAGGCCTGCAACAAGCAGGACACCTGAGAATGTTGAACATGTACGGGCTGCAGTCAACAAAGATCAGCGACGGACAGTCAGAGAACTACAAGCTGATCTGGGGGTTCCAAAAACTACTGTCTGAGATTTTGACACAGGATGTCAGCATGAAATGTGTTGTGGCAAAATTCATTCTGTGGCTTCTGCTACCACAGCAGAAGGAACATCGTGCTGCAGTTGCTAATGACTTGATTCAAACCGCTACCCATGTACCAGGTTTCCTCAAGAAGTTCATAACCAGAGATGAATCGTGGGTCTACAGCTATGATCTAGAAACAAAGATCCAGTCATCTCAATGGAAGTTACCCGGTTCTCCACACCTGATGAAGGTACAGCAAAGTTGCAGCAAGATCAAGACCGTGTTAACTGTGTTTTTGATTGGGAAGGTGTCGTCCATCATAAGTACACCCCACCTGGCCGAACAATTAATAAGCAGTACTACCTCAATGTTCTTCCTCGGTTGAGAGATGCAATATGAGAAAATGGCCACAGCTATGTGCAACTGGTGATTGGCAGCTTCATCACATCTGTGCAGAGATTTTGGTGAAACATCAAATCACCCAGGTGACTCAGCCCCTCTACAGCCCAGATTTGGCACCCTGCAACTTCTAGCGTTGCCCAAAACTAAAATCACCTGTGAAAAGGTGATTTCAGACCATTGATGAGATTGAGAAAAATACAACAATCTACCCCACTGAGGGGCAGCTGATGGCAATTCCAACAAAGGATTTTGCCAAGTGTTTTGAACAGTGGGAGAGATGCTGGGAGAACTCTGTGAGGTCCCAAGGTGCCTACTTTGAAGGGGGCTGAGGTGTCATTGTTTTATGCACAATGTTTCTTTTATCTTGTCTCTTCTTCAATAAATGTCTTTATTGTTGCGGGATACTTCCTGGACAGAACTCATATATATACAGTTAAAGCTGGAGTTCCCTTAGCAAGTAAGAAGGGGAAAATTCTGAGTAGGCAAATATTAATTTCTTACAAGAGTTGAACAAAAACATGAAAGAAAAATAATTTTATAGAAAAGTACAGTTATTTAGGTATCTACAACATTGGCTTTAGTGGGTGATAGAAATAAAATGTCACGAGTCATCTGCTTCATAAAAATTGATTAATATACACATTGAATATAAAATGAAGCAATTATTGTTTTTTCAGAACTATCTGTTAATATTTGAGAAGTACCATGTTGTGGTTACCTTGAATAAATCATTTAATCTCTCTGAGACGGAGCTCCTCATTTGAAAAATGTGGATATAGCAATTTTTCCTGACTATCTCATAAACTTCCCTTGGGAACCAAATTTATTACATATGTGAACATTTTTGTAAATGATAAAATACACTTTAAATTGTTACTTAACAGGAAGAAGGTATGCAATGAAACTCATGAATCAAAGAAGAGTTGTTTCAAGTAAATATATTTTTTCAAAAGTTACACAAACTCATGTGGTTTTTTTAATAGTCTATTTCTCTCTGATTTTAAAGCACTTGACATAAATGGTCTTATTAAATTGCTGTCAATGAGGTAGTTTACAAGTGCTATTATATTCTCCGTTTAGAAATAATAAAGTCATTTAGAGATCTTGACTAGCACAGGAACCAACAATGTACAGGTAATGAAGCTAGAAATAGAATCATGTCTCTTAATATCTGGCTGTTATTTTTTTCTTAGAATTTGACCATTTTGACACTAAAAATAATTTTAACATTTTGTCTTAATTTTGTTGTCATCTATAGAAATGACTTTAAACACTTTTAACTGTGAAAGAGAAGATTAATTTTATATTATAAACCAGTGCATGATATATCTGTATACTACCTACATATAAAACATATATAGAAGTATTAAAAACAGTACTTATTCTTCTATGTGCAATTAGCTCTGATATTTTCTATTGTGCTAAATTTCACTAAAAAATTTTTTTACAACCTATTAAATTGATTTTATGAGTAACCAATAACTTGTAATAACAAACCTAAACTTGTAACATACTCTGTTTAAAAATAGTGAAACAGCCCTGACTGGTATAGCTCAGTGGATTGAGCATGGGCTGCGAACCAAAGGGTCACTGGTTTGATTCTCAGTCAGAGCACATGCCTGAGTTACAGGCCAGGTCCCCAGTGGGGGGCATGTGAGAGGCAACCACACATTGATGTTTCTCTCCCTCTCTTTCTCCCTCCCTTCCCTTCTGTCTAAAAATATATAAATAAAATCTTTTAAAAAAATAATGAAACAGTGGTAACCTAGACACTTGGAGGCTCTATCTACCCAGCCGAGATCCCACATACATGTTTTGTTAGCTTGGCCAGAGGTTTTGTTGGTTAGTTGGTTGGTTGGTTTTTATTGGCCTTAGCTTTACATCAGAACTACTGAATTTAAGTATCTAAGGTTGGTCCTAGGTATATTTTTGAAAAATTCTCACAGTTGAGTAAACAACTTTTTATATTATTTATGAGCAATTTCATCCAATCCCATGATCTTAAAACCATCAATATTCTACTAAATTGGATGTATCCATCAAACTCAACATGTACCAAATTGAACTTAACGATTTCCAAACAATCTCATCCAGCTCATCCCTCCCTTGCCCTAATATATATCAATACACGTTTTCTTCTGTAATAGTTTCTGAGTTCTACATTTCTATGTCAGTGGAAGGCATACCATATATTCAGTTACAGTGAGAGAGTCTCCCTTTTTCTTCTCTCTCCTCCAAAAATGAATTACTTATTATTGTACAAATTAGCACTAATTATTATACCTGCAGTCACTGCCCCTACCTCAGTTCAAGGACTCCTCATTCTGTACCTGGACTATTGAAGAATCCCTCTTAATCAGGTTTCCTTATCAGTTCTAATTTCCTTCAAATCAGTTCTTGATGCTACAAGCCAGAAGGATCCTCAGAATCTTATTGCTTGAAGTTCTTCAATAATTTGGTTTCCCAAAAGGATAAAATAAACTCAAAACCATTTTTGGCAGCAAAGAGCAAGGTCTTTATGATCATGCCTCCAAGTCCTTTCCCCGCCATCATCCCTGCAGCGCCCCTTCATGCTTACCTTTAGTTTCTCATGTTCCCGCATTGCCGTGACGTTTCACGCGTCTGTACCATCATGCACACCTGGATCACTAACAGAGCTTCTGCATTTGACTCCCAGCTCCAATCTTTTTTTTTCCTTTCGATTTATATTCTGCATATCCTCCCAAATTGAAAAGGTATACCTGCATTTTAATTCTGTCTCTGTCCTTTAATCATTTCTTTTTGTGGTCTTCGGCAAGTTAGCTTCTTGTACCTTGTGTTGCCCCTCTGACTTGCAAGCATCTTGCGAGGGTTAGACTTGTTTCATATAAATCGTCCAGCACAATTTCTGGATATCTACACAGGCATTTTCTAGCCTTGATTTCATGTTTGTGAAGTTAAATTGTATTGCAAAATTAACATGCTTAAAAATATTTGGCTCTGAACAAATAATATAAAAATACACATTCAATTCTGTATTTTTTGAACATCTTTATGCCAGATCTATGGGTAAAAAGTGAATAAACTCTTGATACTTATAATCTATATCTTTTCACGTCAATGTCACAAATTCTAAATTCTAAAACATTTCTTAGGCATTAATAATGATAGTGTGTTTTATAATCTATTTTGTAACATCATACATATTTTTTTTTCTTTTTTGGGGTTGGTCTCAAAGCCAACGACCTGAGAACTGGCTTAGCTTTAGTAAACAAAACATCACAGTGTTTTAAAGTGGCTATGGATTGATCATTCTGGAGAGGCAGTTAGTAAACTGCAATATTAACTTCACTCACAATGAGAAAATCTTTAATGATCTATAAAAGGGAGTAAATAGCACTTTAATGAAATTTGAAAGCAATGTCAATATTTGCAAGAAAAAAAGAGAATCATAAAAATAGACTGCACTGTCTTGGAACAGAAATAGGGCTTACTGCTAAGTAAGATTTAAGTGCAAAATGGGACAAATTAATCAAAAATACAGATGGTCAATTGGCAGAAATGGCAGCTAGGACAAAGAGAGAAAGCTGCAGGGACTCATGGGCAATCTCTCCCTAGTTCTAAGAGTGCTAGAAATAGGGGGGCAGGGGAGAGGCATTCCTTTTTGAGAAATTCTGGATATTGTCTTAATCTCATCCTCTTGGGAAAATGGTATGCACAATACAGTTGGCTTGGGGGAGGGGCAATATATATTTCCTAAGGACAGCATATGTAGGCAATATATATTTCCTTAGGAAAGGAGGAGAACCAGCTACTAGATTTATATTGAATGAGAACTAGGAACTAGGGAATCATCCAAGCAATATTAAAAAATATATATGTTCATAGCAGAAGAAATTTTTACATCGTGTCCAGAGAATCAGAATGAGAAAGAGGGTGAGAAAATTAGCAAAGTTGTACTTTAGTTCTGGTTTTAAGAGAAAACAAGTGGAGTCTAAGAACTCTGCCATTCTGAAATAAACTGCTAAGAAAAGTGGCTGAAAGCTATGACGCAGAGAAGGCGCTAGTTTCCAGACGACAAACCCTAAGGTGTATTGCTCTGGACTGAGTCTCTGCAGAGCAAGACTGAATGAATAACCTATTTGATCCTTTCCATCACCAGCTCTTTTTCACTTCCACTTCCACTATTCTATGAATATACGAAAAAGGGAAATATAATATTGTTAAAGCTCAGGTATGATTTATTGACTCATTGTATCTTTAAGATAACACACGTACATGGTGTTGTTACACTCGATAGCACATTTTTTTCTTGAATAGTCATGAATAGAGTAAACAGACTCATAAAGCCTGTTTAAAGTGTCAGTACATAAGTTACTGCCAGTGTCTTGGGGCTGCATTAACTTATACACATAATTTTTCTTTCTTCCCCTCCCCTTTCTCCTCCCCTTTTTAATTAATAGATTTCCACACTCACGAGCATTTAACATTGCCTTGTTTGCTTGATGCAGTTTCCTCTCGGGCTTCCCCTGTGGATAGAGTAGAAGGACATGGGGGAAACAATTTGATGAATCACAGTTTGTTGGAGGCAGTTACAGTTCCAGCGACAGAGAAATGGAATATTTGCAAAATGCCAGAGGTGAAGGAATAGGACACACATGATTAAAGTTGCCATAAAATCAAGGCTGTCAAAGCAACAAAAGCCGTAAAAAAGAAATATTCTGGCAATGTCAGTCTCCCCACACATCCAAGGGTGCCATGAAGCATATTACGGAGGAAAGTCCATTAGGAGTGGAGGAAGAATTTTTTCCCATCGACTATGAAAACATGTGCTGAACTATAAATGTTCTCTGCCCCAGGAATTTTAGCTTGAGACACCTAGGGACTGCAACGTTAAAACTCCATTCAGAGCACAAACACTGGCAGCACTGTTTGAAAGGGCTGAAGAAAGGAAAGGGGAGGGGAGGATGAGGTAGGAAGGGTGAATGGAGGAAGGAGATTCAAAAGCTGAGGCTGACTCTGGGGAATGGCTGGTGGTAGAGGATCAGGAGTCTCTCAGTGAAAAGCTAAAGCACCTGTGTTGTCTTTTCATAACGGTAGTATTACCATGGAACCGGAAGTATGGAAGTGCCCCTTTCCTTCCCAGAATCCACATCTTTGTGGCAGGTGGACTCTGATGAGTGATGAAATGTGTGTTTGGAGAACAAAATGGCAATTATTTCTTACCTGATGAGATCCAAGCCGGTTTGGGAGAAGTGGCTGGTTAGACAGGGAAAAGATTTTTAAATCTCATAGAGGAAACTAAATAGCCAGAGAGGTACCAGGAAGGGACTACAATGATTGCTTTTGCTGTTCTAGTTGGAAAACTGCCTGATTGTGAGGAAGACTCTTTTTGTTAAAGTATATTTTATTGATTACGCTATACAGTTGTCCCGTTTTATTTCTCCCCTCTATTCCCCTCTGCCTTGCACTCCCCTCCCACCAGCATTCCTTCCCTCAGTTCATGTCCATGGGTCATACATACAAGTTCTGTGGCTTCTCCATTTCCCATACTATTCTTAACCTCCTGTTGCCTATTTTGTACCTACTATTTATGCTTCTTATTTCCTGTATCTTTTCCCCCATTCTCCCTCTCCCCGCCTCGATAACCCACCATGTGATCTCCATTTCTGTGATTCTGTTCTTGTTCTAGCTGTTTGCTTTTGTTTTGTTTTGTTTTTAGCTTCAGTTACTGATAGTTGTGAGTTTCTTGTCATTTTAAAACTGCTCAGAGTTTTTATCTTCTTTTTCTTAGATAAGTCTCTTTAACATTTCATATAATAAGGGCTTGGTGATGATGAACTCTTTTAACTTGACCTTATCTGGAAAGCACTTTATCTGCCCTTCGATTCTAAATGAGAGCTTTGCTGGATAGAGTGTTCTTAGATGGAGGTCCTTGCCTTTCATGACTTTGAATACTTCTTCCCAGCCCCTTTTTGCCTGAAAGGTCTCTTTTGAGAAATCGGCTGATAGTCTTCTGGGCATTCCTTTGTAGGTAACTGTCTCCTTTTCTCTTGCTGCTTTTAGGATTCTCTATCTTTAATCTTGGCTAATGTAATTATGATATGCCTTGGTGTGTGCTTCCTTGGGTCCAACCTCTTTAGGACTCTGGGCTTTCCGGACTTCCTCTAAGTCTATTTCCTCTGCCAGATTGGGGAAGTTCTCCTTGATTATTTTTTCAAATAAATTTTCAATTTCTTGCTCTTCATCTTCTGCTTCTAACACCCCTATGATCTGGATGTTGTGAGGAAGACTCAGCATTAGAAGTTAAGTTCTGGAGTTGTGGTAAGGGTTTGAGAGAGACCAGAGAAAATGTAGGGACTAAAAAAGGAACAGATTTGTAATTCAGCTAAAACAGAAACAAATTTGTTATATAACTTCCCATATGTAAAAAATATACACAATTTTAAAAAATCACATTATTTCCCTCAAGCTACTAGTGGTATAGTTTAAAATCATTTTGTGAATACATAAAAGTATTCCATGGATGTTTACAGAATTTAGTTTCATTCAAATGGCCTTCGGATACAATGAATCCATAACTAGTCTAATAAGGTCTAATAAGGAGCTAGTTTTCTTGCTTTCCCTTCCTAGAAGCTTTTTTTTTAATTTTTCTTTTCTTTTTTTTTTTTCTTTGGTGAAATTACACCCCACAGTTTGCTGTCATGCCCGTTCCTGTCAGAGGACAAAGGGTTGAGTCTATGTACACCCATTACTGCACCCGGCAACAGTAAAGCCTCTGGCGATTTCATATCCTACACACCTGCTATGGGGTCAAAGCTTTTTTTTTAAAATCTCCATTAGGAATGTGATAAGTATGGGGGTAAAGATGCAAAGCTGGAGAAAATTAAAAAACCTGTGTGTACACATGCTTTCTTGGAGAGAGATATTCCAGAGGCCTGAGAAGCAGGAATACTGTGTTGGCAACCAGGTAGGGGGGGCACATTTACATCACAAATGACTCTCGAAGGTCTTAATCTTCTACAAATTCATTTGTTAGTTGCTGTATGAACTTTCCAGGAAGGCTCCTTTTACTAACACCCAGGGCTACTTGGGGCCACTTGGTTACTCTCAACTCTTACAAATTTTGGTAAAAAAAAAATAATAAAGACACCTTTCCTGACACTGGCTTTATTCTCGGTGTAGAACTCATGGATCAGAAGAGCCCAGCTGCCTGAACAGCTATATCTACACAGCAGTCAGGAAAGAGTCTCTCCACTTACTAGATGTTTGATCTTGGTAAAGTCATCTGCGTCAGTCTCTTGTCTGCAAAAGAAGGGAACTGGCACCAGACATTTTCATAATGTCTCTGCTGGTTGAAAAACTTAATGATTTTAAGTAAATTAACTTTTCTGAGTCTGTTTTCTTATCTGTAAAATGGGGATATTAAAATTAATCCTTCTTTCTTTTCAGCATTGTTGTAAACCAGCCTGTTGCTAACATTATAATACTATATATTTATAAGGATTCATCATCATCATCATCATTATCATCATCATCACCATTATGTCTGTTTTTAACATTTTCCTATAAATATGAAAAGTTCTATATGGGAAACTATTTTGTTTGAATGGATCAAGGGAAAGAAACAAAATACGCTTTTGCATACAATTTTTAAGAGTCTGTTTTAATTTTTTATAAGTATTTGACCACTTTTGCAATAAAATATGCACTTGGTGATGGCAGTCATTTCCATGGCAGCATACCGGGGCCACACACAGAGGTCTGAGACTTGACTACAGGTTCAAGCAGCAAGAGAAACTGATTTGGGACCAAATAAGCTCTTGTTCAAGTAAAACTGTTGAAAAACACTGCCAAAAGAGTACAGAAAATAACTGGGGAAGGAAATTGCTTTTGGAATAAATGTTCTGTTCTTTCAAGTTTGCTCTGGTAGAAAAGTGCCCCTTTGAAGAGACATAATAGAACCATTAGGAGGACCAAACGTGAAATATCTCATGAAATCTTAAAAGGTTTATTTTATAACCACTTTTCCTAAAGGTGTAGCGGAGAAAAAAAGAAACCAAGGCGATGAAATTTGTACCCTTGTACAAATGCACAAGGCTATTTGATGTAGAACCGTTACTTACGTCTCAATCTGTTCCGAGTGTGCTATCTGATCTGTTCGTTGCCGTGTTTCCTGTTACCGTTCAGTACCCTGCGCTACCCACCTGTCTAGACGTCAAAGCGAAGCGCTGGGTTTTCCCCTGACTTGCTTTTATACAGAACTTCTGCCGTTACTCTTGGCTCTTTGGGTATAGTCACTTGAAGTTTTCCTCAATTTCAGTGGAAGCTTTTGACAGAACTTGTCTTTAATTCACCAGTTTTCAAACATCTCCTAGGTCCTAAGTACTGTTCATTCTTTTGTTTAACAAATGTAACGCTAGTACCTGTCTTAGGCCCTGGTTACAAAAGAATGTATAAAATACATTTCCTGCTTGCAAAATAATTTGCGTTTTGCTAGAATTTTAAATCTAGGCCATTTAAATATAATAAGGGACTGCAGTGTCTTTCATCTATGAGGAGCAACTAATCCAGCGTTGCCTAGGAATTGAGATTTTTAGATGTGGTAATGGTTTCACTGAGGCAGAAAAGACAACCAGGAGTTAGCCTCTCCAGGGAGGGGAGTGCAGACAGGTTGCAGAAAAGGGTATTGCTAGGCTTGGAATGCAAGGAGGGTGTATTAGTCAGCTAGAGCAGCCATAACAATATCACACATAAATGCGTTAAACAGCAGAAATTTATTTTTTCACAGTTCTGAAGGCTGAAAGTTCAAGATCCAGGTGCTGTCATGGTTGGTTTCTGTGAGGCCTCTCTCTTTGGCTTGCAGATAGTCACCTGGTCAACATGTCCTCCTTTTGACCTTACCTCTGTTTGTGTGCGCTCCTGGTGTCTCCTCCTTCTCGTATAAAAACATCAGTCCAATCGGATAAGGACCCCACCCATAGACCTTATTTTACCCTAATTATCTCAGTAAAAGGCCTATCTGTAGTCACATCAGAGGTTAAGACTTAAGCTTAGTAATGGGAGGGGGGCACAATTCAGTCTATAACACTGAACATTCAGTCTTAAGCAATACTGAATTGTTCAAGTAAATCCATACTTACTTCAACAATTCAGTATTGCTTAAGTTTAGTAAATGAATTAAAGGAATGGGAAAGATCATAAAATGCTTGAATGTCCGGTTGTATATCTAAATTAGAAATCTTAGGACACTGGGGAGCCATGGAAGAATTCTGTGGGCTATAGTGATCAGATTCACCCTTTCTAAGGACATTCTGGCTACAGTGTAAAAGATGGCTCAGTGGCAGAGGCAAGATCAGACCCTGAGAAATACAGAGAGACTGCTTAACAGAGCACAGCCATCAGCCAAACCAGGTAAAAACTAGTGGCTAAATTAGACAACATATTAGAAGGTAGATTGATAGAACGTGATGATTAAATTGTGTGCAGAGAGTGAGGAAGGGAAAGTGGCTGATGTTGACTTTGCACTATTTGGAGTAACTTAGTAGATATTGAGATAAGAACTATAGGGAAGGTATTGTGATTTAGGGATTTAAGCAGGAGCCGTTGTGATCAGCTTTGATGTGGGGACTTGAAGTCCTGTAGAACATCCAGATAGAAATGTGTAAGTAGATAGCAAGCCTAATTCTCAGAAAAGAGATCTTGGATGAGATTAGTTTGAAATTATTTAAGAATATGGGCAAATTAAGAGTTAGACCTGTGAAAGTAAATGAAATTACCTGAGTAAGATAAGAAGAGAGCAAAAAAACACCTTTCTAAATAGAGGTTCTATATAAAACGGTAGAATTAATACAAATAGGTAGGAAGCATTATCATTTAAGGTGTGAGTTGAGAAATAAGAAGAAAGGAAAAATGATTTTTTTTTTGGTAAATACAAGGAATATAATTCAAACAATTGTGATCCGTGAATTTGATTCAATGCTCCAGATAAATATCAAGTTATAATTGTATTGTGATTTATCACATAAGTTGCATTACAAACATATATTTTCATTTTACTTAAATATTTTTATTCTCTTTGATTTAAATTTCATTCTGTGATTTGATTTTCAGCTTAAGGTCTAAATTCTAATCATTATTTTGGTTGCAATAATTTCCTAAATTTTTTAATTACCATATTTTTCAGAGTATAAGACCCACCCTTTTCCCCCAAATTTGGGAGGAAAATGGGGGTGCGTCTTATAGTCTGAATGTAGCTTATCTGGCTGTTTACATTTACATTGGTGAAATATTATGTTATTTATGTTATTAAATATTTTACCACATTTTTGCTTTAATTTTTTTTTTCCTATTTTCCTCCTCTAAAACCTAGGTGCGTCTTACTGTCTGGTGTGTCTTATAGTCTGAAAAATATAATAGTACTGAGATCAAAACCCAAGTCCCTATTACCTAGTGAAGGAGTTTTAAATTTTTGAAGAACTCTGATAGTACACTCAAAGGAAGGATTTGATTTCTAAACATTATGTTGTGCTTTTGATTTCAAGTTGTATAACAGCTTTATCTTAAAGCACTATTAGGATATGCTAATTCACATTTTTGGCTGGGCTATTTATCACTGCTGGGTCTATCAGAGGAAGGAAGAGACCCAAACAGCTGGTAACAGAGATTCTTGAGTGTTGGTCCATTCATTTTTTGAGCATTGATTTACTCTCTCAAGCATGTGCTTGGTGCAGTGAATGCAGACAACAGAAGTTGAACAGAACTTAAAATGGACCCTGTTCTTTCAGAGCTTACAATACTTTGTGAGTGAGCGTGCCTGAAACAACTGCTGTAAAACCCTTTCGCTATGGTACAGGACTGGGATGGTGCAGCCCTTTTGCTGTAGCAGTCTCTGGAGCAGGCCTTTGTTATTTGGCTTTTTAATTTCATCACCTGCTTGCTGATGGCAGCTTTTCTGTGCTCCATATCTTGCCTCACAATAGTGTAAAGAATGGCTCTGACCAAGATCAGTAGCCATGGAATCATTTGTTACTATGCCGGCCAAACAGGGCTAGAATAAAAATAGTCCTAGGATTCTTTTTGAATTGTTATTGCTTCCAAATCTCTGTTCATGGCTCTACCTTTCCAGCCTTGAATATTCAAGAATTCAGGAGATAATAATAGAAGAAGGAAGGAGACGTATGGGAGGCTAGTTTTAGTTAACTAAAAGTGACAGCCCTTCGAACCCTATAAATTGTGGTAAGAAATCATGGCATCCACTGCCCCTTGAATGTTGATTTCCAGATTTTACCATCATTATTTAAGTAAATCAGACTATCCTAAAGTAAGTACTACTGTTGCATGTTGTGTTATTACATACTCATCTTTCAGGAAATGCCATGGTGTTGACACATAAAATGGAAAAGACTTATAAAAAATATGTATTTAATGCTGTGGTTGAACTCGTAAATAACAGTTATTGTGCTTCCATTTAGAACATTTGGATAAAGAAAAGCCTATATAATTTTTATTAGCTTTTCTTTCTTAACCTGTGAGAAGAGAACTGTCAAGCAAACACACCATCACTTTAATGAAAACTATTTTCATGTATCGAATGAAAGTTTTTATTGCCCATTACTTTTTATATTTGCCATGCAGTAGCTTCAAGAAACACAATCAGAAAATTGAGATATGCTCAACAACCGGCCATGTACACCCTATTGTACTGGCCTAAGAGTGTCATGATTTTTTCTCCGGGGCTCACAGTCGGACTTCAGTATGTTGATGGATCATAGTGTTGGGTTATTATCTAAGACTGATAGAAAATGCTGTGATTTGAATGCTTCCTGAAGAATTCTATCTATTAATTCTGTTAACATTTGAGAGAATTTCATGACATTAGAACCTCCAGTTCACTGAAGTTCAACCTTGGCTGAGTTTCTTGCATATGCTTCTCATTTAGAGATAAGACTTCTGCTTCCTGACAAATTCAAAATGAGTATCTCAAGGAGGAGAAAAAAAAAAAACAAAGAGAAACTACAAAAACATATTTCCAAATAAAATTAAATGCACTAGAACAAGTGCCATATTGGGAAACTTTTTTAAGAGGGAGAGAGAGAAAGGAATAGATAAAAAACAGGCTTTTATATTCAAATTCAAACAGCTCATCTCTCCGTTCCTGTCACGACATTATCAAACAAATTTAGAAAGTAAGGAAAATCTCCAGTTACTCTAGGACTATTTTGTCAACCTCAGTAGTTCTAGAATTTATTCTTAAAACTATAACTGTCTCACAAATATTAACCTTTTGATAGCATTTGCAACTTGTTTTAAGCTATGTATGTCCAGGAATGGTTTAATCTATTGACTTCTCCCCCTTTCTATCCCCCTGCAGACACATTTCTTCAATTTATATAAGCAGCTGCTTTAAGGTAAACTGGGAAAATTGTTTCAATTTGACAGTCTCTGAGTATGATCTTATGTGCATTTGCTATAAGGCTGAAAAATAATCAGAAAGTTTTCCCCTGCTCCCATAGGATTTTCAAGAGGAAAATATGTAGATATTGTGTCTTATACATGGATCCCATGATGAAAATGGTGCACAAACTCACCGAACCAAGATGTGAAGTACACTTCAGTGTACTTGTTGATTTTTTAAAATCATATTATGGTTTCTTCAACAAAGATGAACAATATTTTCCAATAGTCTAGGCAAATTTTTATTCAGTGGAGATTGTGAAGAACAAAATATTAATAGTTAACTCTAAGTAACTAAGGTCCCCTTTATTAAATTCTACCCATTCAAATTACCCAGAACATACAGAGAATTTAAATCAGTAACATTATTTTTACACTTCCTAAAGCATTGGGGAGACATTGTACTTTATACAATGAATACATACTGCATACCTATAACACATCAGGCATCGTGCTGTTTTTCTAAGTAAAGAGAAATACGGGACGTGCAGTCTGACACTGGCTCCTTGTGCACTCACCACAGTCTTACAGTTTTCCATATATTACCTATAATGATAAGTTAATTCATTTTTAGGTTATAGACATTGTGTGAAAGTTGTATTCTGAGTCTCAAACTTGGAATTTCCAGGATGAGGTAACAGTGTGTGCTCCAGGAACAAAACGATTGAACATTGGCAATTGTGACAGTCACTTACAAGCTGAAATTTATTAACCCCATCCTTAGGAACCACCAGGAACAATATGTGCATGGGCATGCACACACACACCCTCCTTTTATAAATGTGAGAATTGTAACAAAAAGGCCATTGCATCTTTGAAGTGTCTCGTGTGAGAGTCCAGTTTCTGGTTTCTGTTTTGTACTAAGTGGTTTCTAGAACCTTCAAAATGCCTTTTCTGCAATGGTTGTGCCAGTCTTGCCGCTTAAAATGTGCCTTTCTTGCAACGTTGTTTCTAATTAGTTGCTGCCTTTTTAAAGATGAAAGCCCTTTTGCACCTTGAAGAGCAAAGGGAACTTAACGAAATACTCTGATAGTAGTTAAAGATATTCCCTATATGAGTAAGGGCACTAAAGGTTAACCCTGGCCTCCCCAGAGGAAAACTGCTGTCCTGTGTTTCAGTAAAGATTATGCATTCTTTCAGCTAAACCAGGTACATAATTGCAGAGCGAGGAGACTTGTCTTCTTTGGCATCACCTAAACATGAGTGGACTTAAGTGAATAGCTTTAAAAATAAATCCTTGGTAGCAATAACAGTACTAGGAGAAAATGTGGCATGTTTTCAAGAGTCATATCAGTGCAGAGGATCCGCCATTCCCTTTGTTTTTCTTTAACTGGGAAAATAATGTTCCTCCGGCAGTACGTTCTGAAGTTTCTTTATGTATCTTAAAGTATCCATAGTGGACGATGTGATGTGATGCCCCTGGAAGGGGCACCGACTGGCCCAGCTGCTGGGAGTGCTGCAGACAGAAAACTTTTGGGAATCTCTTTCCAGGGTTGCCTCTGCTGGAGAATGCCTGCCCACATCCATGCTTTTCCAGGGCAGCCCCATCAGAGGACTGCTAATGTGGGTGGTGGGACAAAAAGGTCTGGTCCTTTAGCCCAGCTTGGGTCAGTTTTGGAGGCTCATTCTAGTCTTATGGTTGCCTTTGAAAAGATGAAGAAGTACAATGAACGGCCATATAACCACTATTTAAATTCAGCCATTTGCCATATTTATCTTTATATATGCATCTTTGCATATACACATCTTTGCGTATATGTGTCTTTGATGCATCACCCAGAGTTACCTCAGCACTTATTTTCCGAGATTAAGGACATTCTACCACATAACCATAATGATATTTTCACTCTCAAGGAATATAATATTGGCACTTCCTAATTGTCTAATATACAATCCATATTCTAATTTTCTAGTGTCCTAATAACATCTTTAATAGCTGTTTTTCTTCCACTGAGAATCCATCAAGGGTCATAAATCTCGTTTATTTAGTTTTTAGTCTTCTCTAATTTACAAGAGCTTCTCTAATTTCTTCTTTTTAAAATTATATGATATTGACATTCTTTAACGGTTCAGAATAGCAGTCTGGGTTTGTCTGATTGTTTCCTCATGAGTAAATTTGTATTCAACATTTTTAGAAATAATACTAAATATGTGATACTGTATCCTTCACAGGTCTTTGCATCAGATGATAATGATGGAGGAGGAAGAAAAGGTGGAGAAAGGGGGATGGATGGATGGGTAGATGGATAGATAGATAGATAGATAGATAGATAGATAGATAGATAGATAGATAGATAGATAGACAGACAGACAGACAGACAGACAGACAGATGGCTCTCTCTATGGAGCACACCCACCCCTTTCCCTTCACCTTTCCCCCCAGGCATGTTTTCCTTGCCAGTCTCTTTCTCCTGAGCTCTAAGCGCCCTGCTTTTTCCTTTGCAACTTGTTCTTTGGGCCTATATCTTCTAAGGCTCACTTCTTCTACCTCTGTGACTTTCTAAATAAACTTTCTCTTCCCGTTTGAGTCTGGGCTCTGAATTCTTTTTCAGCCAGAACCAAAAACCAAGGTCCTGTCTGACTCCACCAGTCTAATCCCTGGTGCTGTTTCACCGCCAACGTGTGGTGCTATGACTCAGATACTCTGGTGACTCAGATTGTTTAATCATGGCATAGTGCAACAGGATCCCATGGAAGCCCACCCAAGACCACCTTGCAGACCTGGACCTCTGCTCGGTACCAGCAGGGGCCTGTTGCGTCCCACAGACTCCTCTCTTTGCATCAGATAAACCTCGGTGGGTTTTTTCTTGAAATTCTTGACCTCCCTGTTTTAAGGTAAGAGGCCCTAGTTTTCACTGAGTGGTTCATATCTTTCTTTCTTCCTTCTTCCCTTCCTCTTCCTCCCTCCCTTGTCACCTGCTTCCTTCCTTCCTTCCTCTTCTTTCTTTCTTTCTTTCTTTCTTTCTTTCTTTCTTTCTTTCTTTCTTTCTTTCTTTCTTAAGTTAAGGATAATGTATAGAATGAGGCAAGACATTTTAGGACACTGGAGAGAGTGGTGTTGGTGTTGGTAGTGAAATGGCACCAGGTGCTAGACAGCAGAGTCAGACCAGACCATGGGTCAGCAACCTTGATACTTGAGTTCTGGCTAAGAAAGAATTCAGAGTCAAGACTCAAACTATAAGGGAAAGTTTACTTAGAAAGTCACAGAGGTAGAAAAAGTGAGCCTTAGAAGAAATGGGCTCAGAAAACTAGTAATACAGGCAAAAAAAGGGAGGGGAGTCCTTGGGGCTTAGGAGAAAAAGAGAGGCAAGGAAAGTGAGCCAGGGGAAAAGGGGTGGGAAAAGGCACCACGGGCTTGTTTCATAGAGCCTGCTGGGTCCTCCCTTTTCAGGGCTTTTATCTGGAGGTCTAATTACGTAAGGTAATTTTGCCTCTTTCTAAGTAATGTTAAGATGATGACAGTTAAGATAATGCCTGTCAGACTTTTTCACTATGAAGGTATCTATTACCCTTAAATTAATATGCAATCTGTAGATAACTTCGTGCATTGTCACTTGCAAAATAGTGGTTTTCTGGTTTTCCTTCCACATTTATTAGCTGAAACTTTTCTTTAAAGAGGAGCCTTTCTTCTTTTCTTTTTATCCTGCTTTCTTTCTTTATTTATTTGCAGAGGGAAAAATTCATGAATTAAAGAAAATGACATGTTATAATTTATTAAAATTATTTTATTGTATATGTTCAAATTTCCCCACATTTAGTCAGTTATTCTTTCAAATGTTATTTACATGCCCAGATCTGGCGCCATTGTTACTGAAATTCCATTTTTAAGTCATTTCTTTGAGAAAAACAAAGGCATAAACAAACAGAACAAAAGTCATATGTTCTCACGAAGATCATTCCATCCTTTTCTCATACTTTCTTCTCTTAGTCAGATCTCCAGTTCTCAAATGACATCAATCTATCTATTCATTGTCTGTATCTTACTGTCTGTCTATATATTTATCTGTCTATTCTTTTTTCTTCTCCTCTTCCTCCTCCTCTATCATTATCATCATGGTCAACTTGTTAATTGAAAAGCTTAATTAAATACACTATTCCAAACCATACCCTCACTGAGTAAAGATCAAGCTATTTGTGCTGTCTTTGTAGTTAGAATATATTTATGGTAAACAGCTGAAATATTTTGATTATTTGTGAATATGTAAAATGTTTTCATTGTTCAACTTTTTAAAAATTTCTTTCTTCTTTCATTTTATATAAGAATTGGTAGTGCCCGGTTGGTGTAGTTCAGTCGATTGAGCGTGGGCTGGGAACCAGAGGGTCCCTGTTCGATTCCCAGTTGGGGCACATGCCTGGATTGTGGGCTGGGTCCCCTGTGAGGGCCATGTGAGGAGCAACCATACATTGCTCTTTCTCTCTCCCTTCTCCTCTCTCTGAAAATAAATAAAAAATCTCTAAAAAAAAAAAAGAATTGGTAGTGGTTCATTTTCAGTTTCTTTTTCTTTAGATTACCTCATATTGAAGTTTGACAGTGAGTGCCTTTGAGGAAAAATTTACATTGTTCAGAAATTTATGTCTATGCAATGAAGACTTCGTGTTTACCATTTGGGAGGAGAATGAAAAAAATCATATTTAAATGAAGGATATCTACATACAATTTTAACACATTTTTTAAAATTACGAAATTGTTATTTTGTTACACAGAATTTCAGGTATCTGTAGAAATATGTGTATAGACACTGAGTAGCTATAGTAGTGGGCTGTACTAGTTGAAAAGCTATTGTCTCTTAGCTCGAAGCCCTCCCTCCCGTATTCTCCTTCATGATAATGGCACTCAATATATCGAACCCCTGCCACCTGTGGTCCTGTTAGGTTCTGCCACAGGAGACTGCAGAAAAGAAGACTAAGGGAGAAAAGATTTGCTTTTTTCTGTTCATTTTTGCCCCTTTCTGAGTTTCTCCAGCAACAATCTTTACCAAGGCAGTGGAAGATCTTTCTGGTAACAGTTGTTTTCCAATGTAAAGCCTCTTCCATTGCTTTCAGACTTGCCAGTAAGAACCTTGTTTTCAGTCTGAGTCCCAGCTTCATGGTGCCTTTTCTCAGAGTTCCTGAGATTCTAGGGCCATCTGGGACTGTCTGTTTTCAGACAAGTGCGGTCTTTCTGTGGATTCTCTCCTCCACCCCCTTTCCTTGTTCTCCCAGCCTATGGGGTGGGCGCTGCTTCAGGCAGTTCGAGTGTCTAGATTACATCAGTGTTCTATGGTTGCTTTGCATCCTTCCAACATCAATCTAGGCAGGCTTGTAAATTATATTCTTGATATAATTTATGTCATTTCTGTTTTCCTGACTGGATGCTAATATGTAAGATTTATTAAGAATATTTCTAGTCATTCCCCAGCCTTTCTATATTCACAAACACTTGTAGGTAACCATTTTATTATATTTTGGTTTATCCTTCCTATATTTCATTGAGAAAAATAGATGTTTATCTATATTTATAATTAAATTTAAACCTTTATGTAGAAAATGACATCTTTTCATAAGGATATTTTTTAAACATCAGTAGAATACCCTGTCATGTCATTGTGATAATAATTCTCCTATGATAGGGCATATGGGTTGTTTTCAATGTTCTTTATTATAAATAATGCTGCTATGAAAAAATCTGGTACATAAAGTTTCCCCCATCATATGTTTTTGGTGCTGTATCTCCAAGAAAATTTTCTATAAGTTAAAAGGTAAACATATATAGTGTTGTTATGTATTACCAAATTCCCCTTTAAAGCAATTGTCTCATGATACATCCTTACCAACAGTATAGATAATCAGTTTCCCCAAAGCTTACAGAAATAATGTTTTCTCAAGCTTTTGAATATTCTCAATCTGACAGATGTATCTTTACAGTTTAATTTTAGTTTTTCTTATTATACTTGAATGTGTTCTATACATGTAAGGGCAAATTTTATACCTTTTCTCATGAACTGTTTGTTTATTCATTTCATTCTTTTCATTTGGTTTTGGCTTTTTCTACTCAGCTTTTAAGAGTTTTTATGTATCAGAAAGTTTATCACTTTAATTGCTATATATATTGCAAATGTTCTTTCCTTCCTGGTCATTTGCCTTTTGAATTTGCTTATAATTTCTTTTTGCCATGAAAAAATGTTTTAAATAGTAAAATTGTTTAGTATTTTACTTGTATTGAATATAGATTTTAAGTTTAAAAAAATTAATCATGTTTTCTTCAAGTAATTTTGGTCATTTACATATTATAATGATTAATTTTATGTTTTAAATTGGCTGGGCCATGATGCCCTTATATTTGGTCAAACCGTATTCCAGATGTTTCTGTGAAGGTAGGTATGTTTTGGATGAGATTAACATTTCTACCAGTGGACTTACAATTGCTTTCCATAATGTGAGTGTGTTTCATGCACCCAGTTGAAGGCCTTAATATAACAAAGTCTGACCCCCCCCAAACAAAAAGGAATTCTGCCAGCAGACTGTCCTAAGGCTCAAACTGCCAGCCACCCCATCAAATTTTGGGCTCACAAAACTTCCTCAATGGCATGAGTCCAGTCCTTAAAATAAACCTCTCTCTGTGTGTATATACATACCCTGCTGGTTCTGTGCCTCTGGAGAACCTGGGCTAATATACATACCTTATCCACTTGAAACTTATTATACCATATGGTGGTATGGATCAAATTTTATCTGTTATCCAAATGGATATCTAAATGTAGCAACATAATTTATTAAAATGTCCATCATTCCTGTGATTTGAAAGGTCACCTTCATCTTATACAAAACTTTCATCTGTACTTGACTCAATTTCTATTCCACTGGCATATATATTCTTGCAACAGTAACATTACTTGTTGCATTTTAGAAGTACTATGCTGTGTTTCCATTTCTGGCAGGGGTACTGCCCTTTTACTGTGCTTTTTTACTCCCACTACCCACAACTTTTTATCTCAAAAAATCTTTCAAATGTTCAGAAAATTTGAAGGAACTTTGCAGTGAACATCTCTATACCACTGCCCACGCTCTAACTAATGCCAACTTTCTGCTAACCTTCCTTTATTACGTATTTACCCCTCTATCCATTCTTCTATCTATCCATCAGTCCATCTTGTTCTTTGGTGCATCCAAAAGTAAATTGCATACATCACTATCACCCTTCTAAATACTTCAGCATTCCTAACATTAAAGAGTTAAATATTTACCTGGTTCGATTCCCAGTTGGGGCACATGCCTGGGTTGCGGGCCAGGTCCCCACTGAGGGCCATGTGAGAGGCAACCATACATTGCTGTTCCCCCCTCTCTTTCTCCCTTCCCTTCTCCTCTCTCTGAAAATAAATAAATAAAATCTTTAAAAAAAAAAGAGTTAAATATTTGTTAGAACTCTCTTTTTTGAATTAAATTTTTATGGTAATGAAATGCCAAATCTTACATGTAGCATCCAATAAGTCCTCACAATCTGTACACCTTGCAATCTGGTAAAGTTCTCCCATTATTTTCCCAACAAATCTCCACTCACACTGCTGCCCCAGAGGCAAGTCCTCTTTCCATTTTTTCCCCCACCATGAATTAGTTTTGCTTGTTCTAGAACTTCATGTAAATAGAATTATACACCTTATAAATTTTGTATAAAATTTCTTCTACTCAGCAATATGCTGATAGTCATCCATGTTGTATGTATGAGTAAATCATTTCTTTTAATTGCTGAATAGTATTCCATGCTATAAATATACCACATTTCCTTCCTCTCATTTTTAATGATGGACCCTTGGACTGTTTCCAGTTTTTGGTTACTATGAATTAAGCTGTAATGAACACTGTTGAAGAACTATTTGGAAAACATATGTTTTCATTTATCTTGGATAAATACCTAGGAGTAAAACTTGGGGGAGGGCAGGGTGAATATTTAGTTGCATAAAGAACTGCCATTCTTTTTCCTAATGTATGCGAATTATGTTGCTAACCTTTGGTGGTGTCAGTTTTCCTGTTTTAACTAATCTAGTGACAGTGCAGTTGCAGTAGGGTTTTCTTTGTTAGGTTTTATTTTTACTAGTTTTTCTTACATTTCTTTCTCAAATGAACTTTAGAATAAATTTATCTCTTGAAATGAATATCTGCTAATATATTTAAAAACTTTTAATACATTTTATTGGTTATACTGTTATAGTCATCCCGATTTCCCCCCTTTGCCCCTCTCCACCTGGTACCCCCCATGCCCTCTGGCAATCCCACCCCCTTAGTTCATGTCCCTGGGTCATACATATAAGTTCTGTGGCTTCTCCATTTCCTGTACTGTTCTTAATATCCCCCTGTCAACTCGGCACCTACCAATTTGTACTATTTAAGCCCTGCCCTTTCTCTCTATCCTCCTCCCAACTGATAACCCTCCAAATGATCTCCGTATCTATGGTTCTGTTCCCCTTCTGATTGTTTGCTTAACTTGTTTTTTTAGATTCAGTTTTTGATAGTTGTGAATTTATTGCCATTTTAATATTTATAATTTTGTTCTTTTTGTTCTTAAGTCACTTTACATTTCATATAATAATGACTTGGTGATGAAGAACTCCTTTAGCTTTACCTTGTCTGGGAAGAACTCTATCTGCTTTTCTATTCTAAATGATAGCTTTGTTGGGTAGAGTAATCTAGGTTATAGGCCCTTGCTTTTTATCACTTTGAATACTTCTTGCCAGTCCCTTCTAAGCTGCAAAGTGTCTTTTGAGAATTCAGCTGAGTCTTATGGAACTTCTTTGTAGGTAACTATCTGCTTTTCTCTTGCTGTTTTTAAAATTCTCTCTTTATCATTAACCTTTAGCATTTTAATTATGATGTGTCTTGGTGTGGTCGTCTTTGGTATCCATCTTGTTTGGAACTCTATGCTTCCTGGACTTGTACGTCTATTTCCTTTGCCAAATTAGGGAAGTTTTCCTTCACTATTTTTTCGAATAACTTTTCAAGTTCTTGCTTGTTCTCTTCTCCTGGCACCCCTATGATTTGAATGTGCATACTTTTGAAGTTGTCCCAGAAACTCCTTACGATATCCTCATTCTTTTTTTTTTTTGATTCTTTGTTTTTCTTGCTGTTCTGACTGAATGTTTTTTCTTCCTTGTGTTCCAAATCATTGATTTGATTCTTTGCTTCATCCATTCCACTCTTGATTCCCTGTAAATTTTATTTCACTTAATGTATTCTTCTTTTCTGCCTGGGTCTTTTTTATGCTGTTAAAGTGCCCAATGAGTTCCTTGAACATCCTAATAACCAGTGTTTGTAACTGCATCTGATAGATTGCTTATCTCCATTTTGTTTAGTTCTTTTTCTGGAGTTTTGTTCTTTTCTTTCATTTGGGCCATATTTCATTCTCTCTGCATTTTGGCAGCCTCCCTGTGTTTGTCTCTTTGTATTAGGTAGAGTTGCTTTCACTTCTGTCTTAGTAGTGTGGCCTATTGTAGAAAAGCACACATGTAAGTTGAATGGAACAGAGCCTTAGGTAATCACCGGGGTGAGGCAATCCATATGAATCAGGTTGATGGAGTCTCCGATATGGTGTCTCTACTCTATGGCTCTGTGTGGGGGAGGGCTCAGAAAAGGGACTATGGCCACTGCCTGGCCTCTGGGGTTTTGTCCAGGAGGAAGCTGTCCCCCAACACTCGCCTTGATACCAGACACTTCAGTTTCTCTCCATGTGCCACTGATGCTCTTCAAGCTTCTGCCCCAGTGCTGGAGCCCAGAGTGAATGAGTCTGCATAAGTTCTTAATCTGTTGTGAGCCCTTTAAAAGGAGATGCCTGAGAATCCTACAGCTTCTTCCATTGTCCCAACCCTCACTGGTTTTTACTGCCAGAAGTTGTGTGAACTTACCTTCCTGTCACTAGGCCCTGGGCTGGGTGGTCTGGTGTAGGGCTGGGATTCCTTGCTCCTGAGGTATCCGTACCAATTTTTATCCACCACACGTGGGTGTGGGACCAGCCTGTTCTATGTCTCCACATCTCTGTGTCTTCACTTCTCCCTTCTTGCCTGTCTGGATGAACGTGACATCCTTAATTGTTTTGTTGTCAGACTTCCACACAGCTTGGTTTCCTGATGATTCTGGATGATAGTTGTTTTGAAGTTTAGTTGTAATTTTTGCTGTGGTTGTGTGAGGAGGTGAGCTGTGTTTATCTATGCCCCTGCTTGAATGGAAGTCTTCAGGCTGCTAATATATTTTTGAGGTAATCTTAAACCTGTAATATTTTTGAAAAATAAATTTTAGGGGTATTTTTTTCCAATGATAAGGACAATTTCTTTTTTTAGACAAAAGTCTAAAAGTAGACAGAAGTCTACTTTTGTATATCTCATGAATGTTTTTAAAATTTTCTTTTTGTCCATATTTCTTATTAAGTTACTCCTAAATATTTAATTTTTATTGATATTGTAAATGATTTTTTCCTTTTATTTTATCTCCAGTTGGCTATTTTACATCTATACATGTATATATTGTTTTATATACTAATATATAATAAACATACATATTAATAATGCAAATTTTAATACTGTCACTTTAATGAGTTATTTTCTTGTGTAAACTAGTTTTATCATTAATTCTCTTTGGTTTCCTAGGCATGCTGTTGTATTATTTGCAAACAGAGGTAATTTAAGTGTATTTTCCCCCAATTCTTATTACTCTTTTATTTTAAAGATTGTATTTATTTTACTCTTTTATTTTAAAGATTGTATTTATTTTTAGACAGAGGAGAAGGGAGGGAGAAAGACAGGTAGAGAAACATCAATGTGTGGTTGCCTCTCATGCACCCCCAGCTGGGGACCTAGTCTGTAACCCAGGCATGTGCCCTGACTGGGAATCGAACCTAAGAGCCCTTGATTTGCAGCCTGTGCTCAATTCTCTGAGCTACACTGGTCAGGGCCAATTTTTATTATTCTTAATTGTTTTCAGGTTTCTGATTGCTTTGGCTCTTTTTCTCCTTTCCTGAATGTAACCTTGTCTGGTATTAAGTTTGCTAGTCCTGTCTTCTTTTTGTTTGCATTTGCCTTGTCTTTTCCCATTATGTGATTTTCAATCTTTTTTTGAGACACTTTGCTTTGGGTCTGTATCTTTTATAAGCTTTTTTCAACCTGAGACTCCTTTTCTTTTAATCAGTGTGCTTGGCCTATCTATATTTATTGAAGGGGCAGATTTGTTAGAGCTTAATTCTTTCATAGTTCTTTATATTATACTTTCATTTTTTACAGCATCTTTGACTATTTTTGTATTATTATAGTATATTTTCTCTAAGCTTCATCTTGTGTGTATGTTTTTAAAATATTTTTATAAGCTGTAGGCTGTACATTTATTGACAGTTCTTTTAGTGATTACATTTATATAATTTTATATAATACACTTACTACTCTGTGTCTTTAGGCAGTAACTATTGAATCACCATTTTGTGTAATAACAAAATTATTATAGTTCCTCAATCTCTTCTCTTTATTTCCACTTTGAAATACAAGTCAACATAATACAAGTGAACTAGAAAAAGATTATCTATAGATTGTCTAGTATGTATGTACTTTTACATATTTAAATACAATTGTATATCAGTTACATGTTTATCAACTTTTTAAAACATATTTGAGTCTCTTGTTATTAAAATGAGGAATAAAGTACTTGTAAATTCTATCTTTTTTCATCCTTCTTCCAATTATTTAATATATTTTTGTTTTATTTTTGTGGTTTGTGACATTTTCTTTTGATTTTATAACCATAGTTTCATCAGATTTTTGGTCTTATTCTTGCAGTTGAATGACTTCAGGGTCTTAATTAATCATTTTCCCACAGTTTCTCTATGAATGTTTTCATTGGCTCCACTGGTTTCCCTAAGAAGGGCTCTGAGGAGTTGGCGTAATCGCACGAGTAAGATTGCTTATCTTCCGCCTTCGTTTGTATCCAGTGTCCTGATTAGGAAGTTTATTTGTTACACTTTCTTTCCCTCAAAACATTGAAGGCGTTTGCCAATCTCTTTCACCACTGAAGAATACTGAACAAAAGTCTCTGAGGCTAGCCCGAATCTTTACTCTTTTGGTGACTATCTTTCTGACGTGAGGCCCATAGAGATTTTTTTTGGTTTTGTTTTGTGTATAGAAGATCTATAATTCTAATGGTCTGTTTCGATGTTGATCATTCTGTATCCATGTTTTCCTGGACAGTGTATGTACCCTTTTACTCTGCAGGTTAGTCTTATTTCTAGAAAATATTCTTGAATTATATATTTGAATATTTTTCCTTTCCAATTATTGAGACTGCTTTTAAAACTCATCTTTTCTGTGTATAGGTGATTTTGTCTCAATCTTGAGTTTTCCTTTGCATTATGATCAGTGAAAATTGAACAATAGTTTTTTTTTTTTCTTCTACTTGTTTTCTGAGCTCTCTCTGATCCTATTTCTCTGTACCCATCATATATTTTCCTTAAGCTCTATGTATTTGCTTTGTACTCTTTGGTCATTTTATTAATTTAAAAGATTGTTCAGTATTGTAATTATTTTGGGGGTGTTGGGGGGTTGTTGTTTCTAACCTTCATTTATTACTTTCTAGTATTTTAGGAAAGCTCTTGTAGTGGTTTAGTTTTATTGTTTGAATAAGCGGTATTCTTCCTGGTCTGGCTTTTTACAGGAAGTTGGTGTCTCGGCAGTCTTCTGTGCTAGTAGGAATTCACCTTGGTATACAAGGAAACCCAAGATGCTATGCTGGGCACGTGAGAGGCTTATTTTCTCTGGAGCCAATAAAGGTCAGTAGCTATAAGAGACTCCAAAACCCCAAATTTCTCTCCTACAGTCTGTCTCCAATCTCTCCAACCATGCCTAATATGTTTCTGTGTTTCCTTATGGAGTTCTTGATACACCACAGTGCCATATGGCATTTTCCCACCAGCAGGGGTGTTCCATTTCCTTTGTTTTCAACAGAAAAGACTTTAAACAAAAAAGATTATTGCTCTGGCCCCTCGGATGCACTCCTATGCTCTGCTGTCTTTGTTTGGAATCTACACGCTTTCTCATTTGCTATTTCCCACATCTGCCTGCTCTTTTACTACCTTTGACAGTTCTACAGAAAATGTTGAGGTTTAAAGTTAGAGTGCCGTGTAATTTTGGAAAGGTAAAAGTAATTCTACTTCTTCACTTATACTCAGTTTTTTTCAGTGAATCTGCCATCAGATTCAGAAGTGCTTAAGGGATGTAACATGGACTCAGAAATAAACTCGACCTTGGTCCTTTGTGTGTATGTATGGTATAATCTACATATCAGAAAATTCATCAGGCCCTAACTTTATCTTAACCTTTGCTCTTTCACTGTTTTTCTTTATTTTGCTTTCCTAATAGTCACCATTTAGTTTTATCTTACTTTCTAGCTTGTGTTGTATCAAAATAGGAAGGTTTTGGCTGTAAGTTACAGAAAATCTAACCCCAGGTGACTTAAACCAGTGGTCCTCAAACTTTAAGGGCCCATCAAGATTACCTGCCTGGAGTTTATGATTCAGTAGGTTTGGGTTGGTTGCTGGGAAATTTCATTTCTAATGAATTCCCAAGTAATGTGGATGTTGCCTATCTGGGGACTATCCTTTGAGAATCACTGGGTTTAACAATTAGGAGATTTATTATTTTGCAGTAAATGATAGCAGGATGACTCAGTGACAGATTAAGGTTATATTTCAACAATAACAGTATTTTCTCTTCTCAGAAATACAGATTATCCCCCTGCCTGGAGAAAGCTGTAGCACCTTAGGGCACAACAATGTCAGCAGGAAAAAGCAAAGCTTAACCCTCCCTGTCTCTTTCAGAGCTATCTTTCCATGAAACACTCTTCTGGGTGAAAATAAGGCAGGACAGTTTTTTCTCTGTCTACTTACTAACAAGGAGGGTGTAACTTCTATTTGTTGTTAGGCTGGACTAATCAAGACTCACCTCCAGTCTACGTAGATAATTGAGAGCAAAGCTCGAGCCTGAAAGTGGTGGCTCATCGGCTTAGATGGAGAAAGTGGCGGTGCTCTAAACTGTTCCACGTGCAGATTTCCTGAAGGCTTTTCGACAGTTTGAGCCCAATTTTTCCCAGTTTATTTTCATTTGCTCAGTAGTTAAAATCTAAGTGTTAAATGCAATGTTAACACTTCCTTGCTCATTAGCAAGCAGAACAATGTCTCCATTGATTCTTCCAGATTTACAAATTCTGTCCTTTGCGTACTTCAGAGGAGCCAAACTCTGAACAGTTTTTATGTTACAGTGGTACAAAATTTCTTCTACAGTATTTGCCTTAGTTTTGATTTTTTTGCTCTCTTGTTTCTGGGGCAAATATATATATTTTTTCTGATTCTGGAATAAACTTGAAATAATCTTTCTTCAGATGAAATTCTGAGCTGCTGTTTGGTTGTTGTCCTGGATATTTCACTGCTTTATTTTTTTATTAATTCACAGTGACCAATTCTTTCTAGATAACTATAACTTGTGTGTTGTATAATAAAGGGACCAGAAAATTTTGTGAGGAAACTCAATATATATGAAATAACTATCATATCTAATGATATTATTTTATGGACATTTTATTTTTTAATTTTTTAAAAATATATATTTCATTGATATGCTATTACAGTTGTCCCACCTTCCCCCCTTCATTCCCCTCCACCACACACCCCTCCATTCCCCGCCCTTTAGTTTTTGTCCGTGGGTCACACACATAAGTTCTTTGGCTTCTGCATTTCCTATACTATTCTTAACCTTCCCGTGTCTGTCCACTACCCACCATTTATGCTACCCATTCTCTGCATGTTTTCCTCCTATCTCCCCCTCCCACTCCTCTATTGATATCCCTCCATACTTTATATAAATCCCTTTAACATTTCATATAATAAAGGCTGGGTGATGATGGACTCCTTGAACTTGACCTTGTCTGAGAAGCACTTTCTCTGTCCTTCCATTCTAAATGAAAGTTTTGCTGGATAGAATATTCTTGGATGTAGGTCCTCCCCTTTCATGACTTGGTGTACTTCTTTCCAGCTCCTTCTTGCCTGAAAAGTCTCTTTTGAGAAATCGGCTGACAGTCTCATGGGAACTCCTTTGTAGGTAACTGTCTCCTTTTCTCTTGCTGCTTCCAAGATCCTCTCCTTATTTTTAATCTTGGGTAATGTAATTATGATGTGTCTTGGTGTGTTCCTCCTCAGGTCCAACTTCTTTGGGACTCTCTGAGCTTCCTGGACTTCCTGGAAGTCTATTTCCTTTTCCAGATTAGGGAAGTTCTCTTTCGTTATTTGTCCAAATAAGTGTTCAATTCCTTGGTCTTCCTCTTCTCCTTCTGGCATCCCTATGACCAGGATGTTGGGACATTTACAGATGTCACGGATGTTCCTAAGCTTCTCCTCATTTTAATTTTTTAAAAATATATATTTTATTGATTATGCTATTACAGTTGTCCCACCTCCCCCCCTTCATTCCCCTCTACCCCACACCCCTCCATTTCCCCACCCTTTAGTTTTTGTCCGTGGGTCACACACATAAGTTCTTTGGCTTCTGCATTTCCTATGCTATTCTTAACCTTCCCGTGTCTGTCCTCTACCCACCATTTATGCTACCCATTCTCTGCATGTTTTCCTCCTATTTCCCCCTCCCACTCCCCTATTGATATCCCTCCATACTTTATATAAATCCCTTTAACATTTCATATAATAAAGGCTGGGTGAATTCTTGTTTCTTCCTTCTGGTCCACTCTGTTAATTTGAGTCCCAGTTTCCTTCTCTTCCCTATTGGTTCCCCACACATTTCCCCTCATTTTCTTCAGCGTATCCTTCATTTGTTCATCTAATTGCAACCAACTTTCTTCCAATTTTGTGAGCATCCTGATTACCAGTGTTTTGAACTGTGCATCTGATAGGTTGGCTATCTCTTGGTCACTCAGTTACATTTTTTCCAGAGCCTTGTTCCGTTCTTTCATTTGGGCCATTTTTTTTTTCTCAGCGTGCTTGTTACTTTAAGGGGCGGAGCTTTAGGTGATCACCAGGGCGGGGCTACGTATTCGGAGGCTGTGTTTTGACTCTGTCTGAGGGGGTGTGTCCTGGGAGGGACTAATGGCACCTGCTTTGCTCTTCCCGGCTCCCCATCACTTTCTCCTCTTCTGTGTGGCTGGGAGTTGCTCCTGCTGCTACCTCAACCCCCACAGGTGTTTTCTGCTCCACTCCCCGGATCCTTCTGCCAGTTTATCTGCACGTGCGAGTGAAGGATTGCCCAGTCCACCAGTCTTGGCCCCGCTGTTTCCCGCAGGCTTCTCCAGGTGCTCCTGCTGCTTTTTGGTCAGGTATGCCCATCGTGAGTCTCTCCAGGCAAACTGCTGTCTTGCCCTGCGTGCTCTCCATCCAGCTCTGCCCCGCTTACCGGTCTGGATGAACATGTCCTCTCTAACTCTTTGGCTGTCGGACTTCCACTTGGTTCGATTATCTGTCTGTTCTGGTTGTTTATTTTGCTTTTTAAATTGTTTTTCCTCCTTTGGTTGTGTGAGGAGGCACAGTGTATCCACCTACGCCTCCATCTTGGCCGGAAGTCTTTATGGACATTTTATTGAAGTACACAACTTAAGAACTTAGCTTGATAAAAATGAACATATTCATTTACCCAATAATCAGATCAATAAAGCGAACAGTGTATGAATCCTACAAGTCCCTTACTTGTGCCCTCCATACCAGCATACCCTCTCTTCTGACCTGAAAGCAACATAGATTAGTTTTGCCTTTTTGAACATAACATAAATGGAATCACATAGTATGAACTGCTTGTGTTATACTTCTTCTGTTTAATCTTATGTGTGAAATTGACCCTTATTTTTTTATGTGGCAAAGTGGCTGCAGAAATTTATACTCCCAGTAGTATTTTAAAGTTCAGTAGCTTCAAAGCAAGGCAACATTTACTTTCTATCTTTTTCATCTTAGCAGTTCTTGTGGGTATGTATAGTGTTAATCTTGGTTTTAATTTGTACTGCTCTCATGACTAATGAAGCAAAGTTTTTTTTTATTCCAAGTTTAATATTTTTAATACATAAGACTATTCAGATTCCTGTTATTTTGTCCTCTGTTTTAATAAGTTATGTGTTCATAGTTATCTCTTTTTCATCCAAATTTTTGTGTATGTTAGCTTTTGTTTATAATAGCTGATTATCTTTTTAGTTTCTATAAATTCTATATTGATGTTTCTTTTTTATTCTAATAGTTATTGTTTGTATTGTTTGTGTATATATTTGCTAGGGTTTTGCTACTCTAATTTGTATTTTCAAAGGACATAATTTTGCTTAGCTTTCTCTTTTTTTTCATATTTGATTAATTTTCACTTTTTTCTCTTTATCCCACCCCCCTTATTTTTACTATATTTGGGTTTCACTAACTACACTTTTCCCCTAAATTCTTAAGATGTATACATGTATAACATCGTATCAGCCTTTTTCTCCTCTTTCAATATGTATATTTAAGGTTTAAATTAGTTTTGATTTTCATTGAGTTAGAAATATTTTTAATTTTCATTGCAATTTCTTTTTACCTACAAATTAGTTAGAAGTAGAGTGCTTAAATTCAAAATATTTGGGGATGCTCTAGTTAACCTTTTGTTGTTGATTTCTAATTTAATACCATTGTATCCTAAAAACAAATGATGTATAATTTCAACCCTTCAAAATTTGTTCCATATGCTTATGTTTCTGCATGCAGTCAGTTTTGGAAATGCTCTGCAGTTGCATGATACAATGTTGCGTATGCAGTACTTACATCCTCTGTGAATCACGTAATGCTGATTACTGTATCCTCACCGATTTTCGTCTGCTTGTCTTATCAGTATTGAGAGAGGTGTACTAAAATCTCCTTTTATGATTGTATACTTTTATTTCTTTTTTCACTTATGTCAAATTTTGCTTTCCATATTTTGAGGTCATGCTTTTAAATAGAAATTAATATTTTATATCTTCCTGGTAAATATAACACTTTGTTACTAACAAAGCCCTGCTATTACTTTTTTCATAAGTATTTGCTTTCTGCATTCCAAATAATTAGGCTCTAAACAACTTACAAAATGGATAAATTGGGTGATATTCCACAATTTTTCAGGATTAAGTACAAAGGGATTACTATGTTCCTGGTCTCTAGGGATTTATACTCAGTTTGCTGGCCTTTCTGATTGCAGAAGTACTTTAAGGCTCTATTTTACTAAAACTCTATGGTGAATATTTGCTTTTAGGACCATCAGTTTCAAATCTTATCTGTCATCTCATAGACCGCTGTCTTAGTCGACTTGAGCTGCCATAACAAAGTACCATGGACTCAGTACCTTAATCAATGGAAATTTACTTTCTCACAGTTCTGGAGCCTGGAAGTCCAAGACAAAGATATTGCCATGCTTGTTTTCTCCTGAGGCCTCAGTTCTTGGCTTACAGGTGGCCACTTTCTCATTGTGCCCATGTAACCCTAATCTTTTGTGTGTCCATATTCCACTTCTTGTAAGGACAGATTGGATTAGGGTCCATCCTAGTGGCTCATTTTAACATAATCAAATCTTTCCAGGTCCCATCTCCAAATACAGTCACATTCTGAGGTAGGAGGGGTTAGGACTTCAACACAGGAATTTTGAGGGAGCAGAATTGAGTCCATAGCAGCATCACTAGATATTACATCTATTACTTAAATTAATAGACAGGACTTTTATTATGTATTTTCTTGATTATATTTTTTACTGGTTTATATAATATCCTTCCTTATGTAATTAGAAATAGCCTTTTAGGTGCATTTTATAATTTTACAGTATACTATGTCTGATTCTTTTTAACATTTAACAACAAATCTTCTTTCAGTAATTAACATGTGAAATTCACAAAGAGAATATCAGTATTTGGAAAGGTTACATATAACACAATGAAATATTGAAATAGTTCCCTGAATTAAGACATTTAGACAGGCCTAGATAATTTGAATATGTTCTTAAATTTTAGATAGTTTAGAATCCAACTAATCATTAATCTTAATTCAGGTCTACTTGATTAAAAATGAATACTATATTGTTTTCTTTGAGGCTGATAAGTCAATTCTAAACAGAAATGATACCATAATTAATATGTAGGCATGAGTTTCAATTCTTCTTGCTCATATAAGGGTGGGGCAAAAGTAGGTTTGTTTATAGCTGTTCATATGAAAAAATAATACAATAATAAGAGTACATGAATAAATAAATAATAATACAAGAATAAACTCTGTGTTTCCCACATTCACAACTGTAAACCTACTTTTGTCTCACCCTGCATTATGTTTATCAAAGGTTTAGTGCTAGAAATTTCAGCCTGAACAGACAAACATCTTAGATATCAGGCAGATTACTATGGGTTTTTAAAAAATAAAATGTTTTCTCTTTCTTCCCAGCTTCCCATTCAATTGAGTAAGTCCCAGGTGATTGATTTCTGGCCAAAAATGGTGGACACCCTTCTAGGCATAATCAATGAAAACTTCTTGTGGTAATCCTCCTCTCTTTCTTTTCCTGTTCTTTTGATAAATAGAAAGTGCCCTTTGGATCTAGAGGAGAACAAAAGTATGATGTAGAAGAAGTATAGCTTCATGACTGACACTATCAAGGCTATTCACTGACCAGGGACATGTAATTCATGTGGAGAAAAATGAAATGGATTGTACTAAACCACTGAGATTTGGAGTCTTGCTTGTGAGAGCAGCAAACATTTCCCTAATAGGTACAAATGATCAAAATACAACTTGAAATAGTTCCTGTAACATTCTTTGCTGAAAAGCTTTCTTTTAGATTATTTATTAAACACTTCAGAGCCCTTTTTCTTAATTTTTCTACTTGGTTAAATGCCACTCATTATCTATATGATGTTCATAAAAAATAACTAGAAATTTCTTCACTGCTTCTTCTCTAATCTTAATGTTCTCTACTCCATATCAGAGTATTTTACTTCTAGTTTGACTATTTTTTTCATTTATTATTCCTCAAACATTCAGATTATTCCCTCTTTTACACATTTGCTTTCCTGATATATCTTCCCCCATATGCTTATTTAAGCCCAGCATTATCTGTGAAATCTGTTATTGTCATAATTTTTCATGTGTTCCTGTAATACTTATTTTCTGAACCATTATTTTAACATTTTCAAATTGATGTATGGTGTCAGGAGAAAAAACTAATCTTTATCAAGTACATCTAGTACACTAATACATATTTTAAATGTGTTCACCATGTGCCGGATGCCTCATGAAAAAACTCTCATTTAAGGTCATCCAAATAACCTTTAGAAGTAGATTTTCTTCAGTCCCATTTTATAGAAGAAGAAACTGAGAAATCAAAGAGGTGAAGAAATTTACATCCCAGTTGGAAAGTGGCTTCAAAGAACAGGTTTTGCCGCACTGCACCTCTGCTATCTACCTTTCATGATTTTTTTTTTTAACTTAAAATGCATCTCCTCCCTCGCTACTCCCACCCCACAGTGGTCAGAAAGTGTGTGTTGCACAAAAGGTGCTCAATAAATATTCAGTTATTCGTATCTGCATTTGGCTCCAGTTCAGTGCAGGTCTTTAATTCAGAAAAATGTACTACATGTAAACTTGTGTTCGACCTCTTTGTACTACTACAGTCAACGTAAGTGTTTAAATGCACAACACTGTGAGGGAACCCTGGGACTCCAACCAGGAATTCTCCAATATATTCTCCAGGAATTCTCGCATTCTATTATAATGCGAATTCTAGGGAAGGTGCTGAAAAATCCAGATTTCTAGGGATTACTGCATTCTTCTGTAAGGGGGTTAGAGCAAGTCTAAACCAGGACCATACTGTTATTAGTTCAAAGTTCTTCTGTTCACCTGCAGGAATCCATCTTGATATTGCTTCCTTTATGAAATAATAAACACCCAGAATTTGTCTGGCTGATTACAGCCTTCTACCAATTTCTAATCTACTTTTCTCTGTAAAAGGGAATTAGAAGATGTTTAAATGAAGATTAAAATGAGGAGAGTCTAATTAGGGCTGCATTCAATTACAATCCTACTTTATTTATTTAACATTAGTCGAAAGTTCATCTCATATATTCTGGTAGCTGAAAAATACTAAATTATTTTAATTTTTAATAATATATTGACAATCTGTTTTCAGGTTTTCATAAAAATATATATTTATTTTATGACAATTTATGTATTTTATGCCTTTCTGTTTTCAGCAGGAATATAGGTTGTCAGTAAAGTAGGATAATTGCTAATATATATTCCTTGACATTAATGGCCTTCTCTTCCCTGTAGAACATTCTTAGTTTTCTCCTAAAACACTTTTTAATTAATCAGAAGAAAATGGGATATTTCCATTAATATCTGAGCATCTTTTTACCTTAATTTGTTCTGAAGTGTACATGTGTCCTGAATTGTGAGTCTCTGAACAGACTGGAAAAAGAAAAGGAACCTTTGTGTTTTCTTACATAGGTCAAAGATGATCTGAGAGTCTATGTCAGTGTTATTGGCCTTTCTTGTAAAAGGTTTATCCAGGCTTTTTGCTCCTTTTTTTCTTGTATTCCTTCGGGACAGGGTGTTCATAAATGTGACAGTATCATATTCACTGACAGACTTCAAAATTATCTAAACCAAATCATATCATTCGAAAGTTTCATTTGGGTGTAATGAAGAAAGTAAGCACGTGTCACTGAGGACTGCACTTTGCAGTGTAAAATCAGCCAGCTGAACTACAAATACAAATAAACTAATGTCATTAACTTATGAATTTCAGAGACATGTATTGACAAGTGGTCACTGGGGAATAGGATGGATGTGTTATTTAAAATTAAATTTTTCTCCTAATACCAGGAATTACAAAAAAAGAGAATATTGAAAACTCAAATGAAACAGCAACACCTAGATGTTTTTTTACTTTTTTGTTTTAATTTGTAGAGTTCTCAAAACATGAGAGAAATGATCACTTAGAAACATAAGTGTTCAGATGGAGCAAAATCCCAACTGAGGGGAGGTTATGGAAATATCAGGAGTGTAGAGTCCATTGTCACTGGGTATTGTGCAACCCACAAACGAAATTACCACTAACGTATCTTATATCCCAAACTCAATTCACTGGAATAGTGGAAGACAAGTGATAGTCTTTCTGATTTTCTGACTGGAAAGATGAGTTTGAGTCTTTACCTGGAATCTAATTACAGGCAAGCCACTAATAAAACTACGAGATACTTGACAATATGAGAGGAAAAATTGTACAAACAGAAAATTTATGACAGTGATCCACAGCACCACTGCAATAAAGGAATCTAGTTTGAGTGACACTTCCTGAATAGTAATAAAAAATTAGAAGCCCATTCAACCACCCGGGATATTATCAATATTTACTTCTTCTTTGGTTGTCAGTTTCATGTCATGCCCCCAAACCTCCTTTAGGGGAAAGAAAAGAAATGTAGGTTCTCCTCCCTACATAAATTTAAAATATTAGTCTTTAGCCTTTACGATTTTTTTATTTTTTTATTTTTTTATTTTTCTGCAGGCAAAGGCAAGGGATTTACTTTTGTCACTCTTGAGAAAAGCTGCTCTGTCGTTAAGAAAACATTTACAGAACCAGACAGGCATAGATTTTAATGCCAATTTTTTCATGTGCTAGAAGACTGTGATCCTACCTGTTTATGTGTTAATTTTCTAATTTTTAATATGATAATAATTGAAAGGGTATTGTGGGAATTTAACTAGATGTTATATTAACTGTGAAATGTAATGTCTCACAAATAGTAAACACTCAATACATGGTAACTGAGAGAAAGAGAGAGGGGAAGTGAGGGAAGGAGGAAGGGAAGGAGGGAGAGATAGAGAGAAAGAGAGATTTAATTTTGGTAGCAACATTTTAAACAGCACAGTCCAAGCATTATCCAAAGAATGTGTTCTATTGGAAGCAAAAGTAATGGATTACTTTCTGAAAGTTACATGTAAAATTATTGTTTTTCTGCATTGAATTTTAATTTACCACTGATGTAATTCTATATTTTAAAATTCACACTTTTGTAATTGAAGATTGATCTTTATTTGTGATTGATCATTACTTGATGAGATTCCTGAGAACATTTCCTAAATCTCACAGTTGCATGGAAAAACAAAAGTTAACTACACTAAGTGGGAACTGTGTAAAAAAAATATGTGATGCAATGAGTAATTATTTCTTTAAGAGCAGTCAGTCACTGGTTAACATTTATGTTCTTCAATTCCTAGGAATTCTTTTCTCCAGACGAATTTGTAAATGTGTGTCTTTCCCCACATGTGGTCAAGGATTGAAATCAAAATCAAAATACTTGAAGAGAACAGCTCTGGTCTAGAACATCTCCATCACTTTCAGTATTGGTAGAATTTCAGAAGCCTTTACTAACTGCATTTTAACTTTGGGGAGTAGTACCATTTTTGATAATTGATTAAATTTTAAGAGGCTTTACTGAGGACTCATTTCATGGGATGTGTAAGAAGTGCAAATTTTATCTATGGTCAGCAGCAAAATTCTAGAAAATTCAATAGTAGTCTAATTCCACAGGCTGAAGCAAAGGCACTCCCTGACATATATGGTATTTAGCACCTAAAAGCAAAAATAAAACTAAAACAAATGAACAAATCTATACAAATTGGATACCAGGCTCCATGTAAAGACAAAGCCATTCATTCCTAAGAACTTTCGTATGACATGATAGGTAGGTATACTCAATCTGTTAATAAGCAATTACAACTTTTTTCCTTCTATATTCATCATACTTTGCAGAGGGAGAGGGAATAAATATAAAGAGAAAGGAGAGACTTTGAAAGAGGAACAACAAATAATCATAATTCCATGTTCTTTTTTCCCTTCATTATTATCAATGGGTGGAGGAATGAGCCCCACAAAATCTATCACTCAAGGAATCTAGCCAAGACTTGAGTTGGTTCTCAATTGTTAGACATGAAATTAGCAATGTGTTCCTCCATTCCATCCTTGAGCCTGTGGTAAGCTAGTTATCTTCCTAAATACGTGAAAAAATAAAAAGAGTAAGTCAGGTGTTTAGTCATTTTACTAGCAATTTCATATACTTTTATTCCAAAGGAAATTCAGCTGTTGACAAGGAAAGTGTTGAATTATGACAGGTTACCAAAATTTGATAATCTTAAGTAAGATCCTCATGTTACTAGAACACAGAAGACCTCAGTTCCATGTTCTCATGAGTCATGGCTGCCACACAACCCTCAGTAACTCTGTAAAGCTGCTATTCTGTGCCTGCATGCAAAACTCAGCTCTGCTGGACAAGTATCTCATCTTCAGGGCGTCTTGATTTGGTGATGACTTGTACTCACTACTTTTTTTGATAGTCACATATTAGTTGAATTTCTATTAAGTATATTGTTTTAAAACCATTCATTCTGCTGTTTTGCTACCCATTTCATTTTTATTTTGTTTCTTTGTAATCCTTTATTAAACTGAGAACCTTTTACATTCCCCAGCTTCCAAAATTGAGATGTGAGAATGCAAGGAATAATATGAAAACCACTGCTCTAAAATGTTTTATTCGTTTCACTGTTAGAGAGAAGAAAGTTCTACCATGTTGAATAACATAAACCGATCCCAGTTAAAGGGATCTCTAGAGATCTAATTGCTAATTAGATCTGCTTAGACCAGATTGCCCTTCTCTGAAGATGGAGGGATTCTGGCCTTATCCTACTGGGCTCAGCTCATTAAGCTAATCAGAAATCTGACCAGGTTGGATTCAATCAGATCTGATTGAAAAATTTGGAGTCAGAGATATTATTTAGGCTTTGGTAGTGCTTATTTGAAAACATGTTCTTGATAATTCAGAAACAGACAGCAGACTATTTTCCATCAGAGCCTGGGATCTGTGCCCTGCTTATCAAAAGTCAGTAAAAATAATCCTGAGTTTTGGAAGGGTTTACATTTTCGTAAGCACTCCCAAATTCTTGCATAGGTAAAATGTGCTTATCAGAAATGGGCTCCTTTGTACCTAATAGCCGTGATATGGGAATGCTGAAAATGACTAATGTCCTTCCATGGGAGGGAGGGATGATCACTTAAGTGACAACCCAAATTTCTATTCTTAAAGGGGATGTGTTTAAAAAGGGTCTTCTACTTTTTGGAATGCCATTTACAACTGAAAATGCCCATTCAAAAACAAATATACTCTTATTAACAAATGGTTAATAATAATATTAAAAAGGCAGATAAAGTCTTCTTAATTAGGGAGAGAATTTCTTAAACACTTACTTGAGAAGTTTTGTCTTGATTAGGCCCCATACCTATGGATATGGATGTTTAATTAAACATCTGTGAATTTGAAGTCATTTGCCTTGGTCTCTGACATAGCATAAACTGATATAAATTCTGATATAGCATAGTATAAATAATAGCATATATTATATATGATACATATGTCCAATAATCTAGATCACATGGAAGATAACTTTCTATTTTTTTCCAACTAAAGATATAAAAAATCAAGATTTTAATGTCTTTATTTATAAAATTATATGCGGGAAGTCCCTAGAGTAAAGCAACAGAAAGGGAAGCATGATGGCCTCTTGTTTTAAGGAATAGCAGATTAAATTGCCATAAGAAAAGCTGTCTGGCACAGCCTAATTCAAACTGATTTAAGGAGATTAATTTAGACAATTCAAGATGTCCAGTTATGAAAACAGGGACCCTCAACACGGTGTTTTCTTCAAACATGATATGGGATTCCTCTTTCCTCACCTCATCAACTTTTAAAAACATATTATTTGAGGAGACATAGCCTAGTGGCAGATTGGTAAAACTAACCAGTGAAATTCAAGTATGTGAATGAAAAAAAAAAAAAAGAATAAATGAGAGCCATAGAAAGAAATGCTCAAAAACTGCCTTGTTGAGGATGCTGACAGAATTTGGAGGTTCTCTTCTGAGCGTGGTGCTGACGGTTGCCGATCCACTGAATCACACCTTAATCCATTACTGCTGGGTTGGACCTAGAGCAACATAGATTTTCCTGTACCCCCTGCCAAGAGCCTAACAATCCATTTCCTTTCTTTTAAAGGGTAGAAATCTCAGTAGGATTGGAAACAAGTCACGGAGAAGGTGCCAGTGGGGGCTTGTTTCATTATAATAACAAACCGGCTCCTGTTCAAAGAGAAATCACATTGAATTCCTTGCTGTCTTGTCCTACTTGATTCTTTTTTTATCCTAAATATTTACCTTAATCCTTTTAAGCCAAGGCCCTCCCAAGGGAATAACTATACTTTTTTCCTGTATCTGGGGACTACTTTCCTTATAGTTGCTATGGGTTTACTTTCTCTCTAGAGAGGTTTTGTCATTCCTTTTTTTGGCTCTATTTTTTATTTTCATTCTAAACTGTTAACTTGAATTTGCTTTTTTTTTCTTCCGTGTGGGTCTTTATAAAAACCTGGATATGCAATCCTTAAGATAAGACAATCTGAAATAGGTAAGTAGGGTAAATATCTATCTATTTGATCAGTGTAGATTTTGGTCATTCATACTGAGATTTCCGCTTATGGCATCCTTGTTTAGCCACAGAACCATTGTCATCCTTATGTCAATCAAGTAGCAGCTGCTTCTGGTAGCTCTGGGTATATTGCATTCCTTTGAGGTTGCTGCCTAGACCAAATTGCCCTTCTCTCAAGACAGAGTGGATTCTGGCCTTGCCATACAGACCCCAAGTTGTGGAGCTGCGTGGACATGTGACCCCGGCTGGAACAAACAGACCTGATTGAGAGGAAGGACATTTGGAATTGGGATTCAGAGATGCTAGTTAGACCCTGATACTATTTGAAGTGAACTGAGTGGGAAGGCTGCCCTCTGGACAGCTATGTTCTGTGCCTGGTGAAGCAGTGAGAACTGAACTGAAAGGGAAAAAAATAAATCTAATATTCAAAAAATTACAAGAATGGGAATGCAGGGGCCCGTCAGAGACACAGAAGAAATCAATTATGAGGATGTTATAGTCACAGTTTATAGTCCTAGTTCCTGGGGAAGCCCTTTAAATTTCTTAACCCTGGGATCTGTGAGGTCTCCCTGTGTCCCTATAACAAATCTACGTTTTTAAATTACACTTGCTTGATTGGGTTTATGTTACGTGAAAATGAAAAGACCTATGAATAAGACTATTGGTTTCATGATGGCCATGGAATTATATTGCCTTTTCGCTGGACTGGATCATGGGTATCTAATGCAAGTCCCTTATTTTACACATGACAAAGCTGAGGCCTATAAGTAGAGCGATGTGCTCATGGCTGAAAAAGATAATTAATGGCTAAACCAAGACTAGAAACACAGATGAGTGGTAAGAAGACTGGCAATTTCCAACACACACTGAAAAGCGTGATCGGGGCAGAGCCCTGGAACAGAAGTCAGAGCATGTGAACACTAGTTCTTTCTGGGAGACTCACTAGCTTTGTAACCTCGAGTTTGTTTTTGGAGCCTTGGGTTTTTATCTGCTAATGAGGACGTTGGGACATATGTTCTAGCCAGTTCTTTCTAAGTCTAAAATCATGATTCTAATCAGTGTCTCCAAACACAAAGTGAACTGAGTATCAGAAGTAATTATCTAGAAAATGTGAATATGGATATGGTTGCTTGGGGAGGAAATAAACCAGTTCGCACAGGGTGAGTATCCAAGTGTTAAAGTGGAAGCACTGTTTTATAGCTCAAAGCTTCCTACTGAAGTCAATCAGGGGTCCCCAAAGTGGTAGTTTTACTTTGTGGGTTTTTCATATCAAATCAAGTAGTAAACTGATTATGTGTGCAGACAGTGGGTTTGTGTTGAGACTCTGTCTGGAAAGCATCCAGAATCAGCTATCAGATGCATGCCAAAATGGCATTCATTCTTCCAGATTGCAGGAAAATTGAAAGGTTAACTGTAAATTGATTTGGGCTCCTGGCTCTCTGAAGAAATTGAATGAACTGAAGGGAAAAAAAAGAAGTCTCCCTTTCTCTCTCTCTCTCTCTCATTTGCTTTTGCGCTCACTCTTCCTTACCCCCTTACTTTTCCCCTTCCTTCCTTCCTTCCTTCCTTCCTTCCTTCCTTCCTTCCTTCCTTCCTTCCTTCCTTCCCTCCCTCCCTT